>CM061142.1:511165229-511190230 GCA_030789695.1 Scilla litardierei | reverse complement strand
AAGAGACTATAACTGCAGAAATCATCACTGACACGGTCAGGGTGGTCCCGACAATTCTCATGTTGATGAGCTAACCACATTATGATGATGCTGAAACAGGGACGGCAGCCACTGCTCGTGGTCTTTGTCGTATAGGGCTTCGAGCCCAACCTGTAGTAGGGTCAGGCCGTAGGGTCACACAAAGAGTGCGACCTTCGTCTAGTAATAGGTAGAAATTAGTTAGGGAGAATAATTGCATTTTTGATGCAAGGGATGGAATAATTGCATTTGATGCAATATGGTAATTTAAGCTTAGATAGGGACTATTTTGCATTTGATGCAAAAGCAATTAAATGTGTATTTAAATTGTTTAATACAATATTTAATAATATAAACGCAAGGAAAAGTTCACGGGTAAGACGGAAATATTCCGGTCTAGACCCAGGTTCGAACGGCGTCCAAATCGGACACCGGATGCTCAAGTTAGAGCCAAAACAGCCAAACAGATCAGACCGGGTCAGACCAGGCTGACCCAGACCAGACCAAGTCTGGCCTGGGTGCCTGGCCAGACCTGGCTGAGCCAGGAACCCAGGCAGGCAGGCCTGGGCACAGGCCCAGGCGCTGGGCGCCTGGGCCTGCGCCCAGGCGGGCCTGGGCGCCTGGGAGCCAAGGCGCCCTGGGCCGGGCGCCTTGGGCGCCTGGCCCAGGCGCCCGCCTGGCGCCTAGCGCCAGGCGGGCGCCCGCGCCAGACCTGGGCGCCCATGCCCAGATCTGGCAGGCGCCCAGTCAGCCTGGGTTTGAGGCTGTGGGGCCCACAGATTGGGCCCCACCTTAGGGTGCTGAACCCTAGGTTTGATGGCAGATTTGACGGCTGGTTTTTGCGAAAAATTAGCCGTAGGCTGATCTTTGGACACTCAATTGGAGGGTCAAACGAACTCCGATTGACGAACGGTTTTTTCCTATGCGTTCACCATTGAACGATTGTCGTATTGATAGGTTGTATCAATCCTGAAGCTCAACGGTGAGTGAGTTAAAATTCACGGAAGTTTGCACTTTGTGAAGTGCAAACTAACTATATTTTAACTAACCCAAATAATTAGTCACACATCGGATTTTGAGAAAAGGGGAGAGTCCGCCGCCTATATAAATAGGGGTCTCCCCCCTCTCTCAAAACTCGTCCCAAGCTCTAGATCTGAGCGGCTCTCGTAAATGTTGGAGCACGCTCGGATCTAGGCTTAAATTAATATTTCTCTTATCCCTAAATTTCTTCCTTACTCCTGATGGCTCTAGCAAAGCCACGAAGGAGTTCGGATTCTGGATCCGAAATCTAGGCGGAGGTTTCACTCGCGTGAAACTTTCTTCGGCGCGTGGTTGGCTCGGCGGCACGGGGATTGATCGCCTCGGGATGCGGAGCGGTTCGAGGAGCGGTTCGGGGAGCGGTTCAAGGAGCGGCTCGGCGTGGGATGGGAGCAGCTCGGAAGACGGTGCGGAACATCTCGCCTGCTCCAGGGTTGAGATTCCGGGTATGTGGTTAAAGTATTTTATTAGCATTAGTTTAGTTTAATCGCAGTAGGCTAGATCCTTCTTGGGATGGTCAGATCCATCCCAAGTCGGCATAGATCTTGGCATAGGGTCTTGGACCTTAGAGCTAAGTTAAAAATGTTTTAACTGCTTGTTAATTTAGATTAACTAGTTTTTCTTCCGATGCTATTATTTTTGTGTCTATGTTCCGTCCGACTTAGGACGGGACTAGAGTTTTTGTGCCCTAAGGGACCGCCAATTCCCAACAGTGGTATCAGAGCCTAGGTTTGCGTAGTCAATCTAGGTACTGCGATTTCATTAAACTTATTAATGTTTTTTAAATACTTTTAAAATTTTTAAAGTTATTAGATAATTTTAAAAATGTTTTTGAAGTTCAAAATTCTATCTTTTGAACATGAAAAATTTTAAAATGACGTTTTAAAATTTATGTGATAATTTTAAAACTAATTTTAAATATTTAAAAGTTTAAATTTATTTTGGATGCCTAAAAAATTTTTTATATGATAAATTTTTTTTAAGCATGTAAATTTTAAAAAGGTGTTTTTAAATTTATGTGATAAATTTTAAAATTGATTTTAAGGCTTTAAATTTATGCGATAAGTTTAAAATATTTTAGATGTTTAAAAATTGTATATGATAAATTTTTGAACATGGAAAATTTTTAAAGTAATGTTTTAAATTTATAAGATATTTTTGAAACTGATTTTAAAAGTCTAAAAATTGTTTATGCGATAAACTTAGTTTATTTAATTGTTAAATAGACATACACTTTCATTTTATGTTGATAAAATTAGTGTAGCTTTATTTTAATGGCTTGTTAATCTTGTCCCTTATTTGATAACACAAGACAACCCTTTAGGTTAGCCATTAAAAATGATTAAAATTTATTACTTGAATTTTAATGACATGCTATGTTTTAATAAATCATTAACAACAATATAAGACCTAATTCCTGATTAGGGTAGTCCTTTAAATGAATTTTCAATTTTAATTGTTATTATTAATTTTCATTAAAGGACTTCGCTTCTAGCGTTGTTAATAATTTATTAAAATCCTAATAACGATTAGGATAGCACGTGAACCTTATAGTTGATAAGGACTTAATAAAAGTTATTAAACAAATCCTAAAATTTTGAATTTAAGGATTCAACTAGTTGATAGGATTAATTAGTTGTTAATAAAAGCTGTTTAGTCTATGGCATACATACAAAAATGACAAGCTTCATTCAATGGACCATGATCCAGTCAATGTGCTTGGCTAAGAGTTCTGGATCACCCTTTAAGGGATAGTGATCCTGGCTTAGTCAATTCCCTGGCTGAGTTCCACTGGACCGCAATGTCACGAATCATGATTATATGACACCCTGGACTATATCTAAGTCAAATACGTTAATGATCTTTTTCAAGATTAGCCGTAGCCCTCCTTGTTTTAGGGTTTAGCAACTATAGGGCCCGTGTTACAGTTGTTGAGATACACTCAAGCTGTGACATGGCAACCTTGTAGAAACCAACTTCTTAAATACATAAGATGTAGTCTAAGACCTGACCTAAACCGACGTGTCGTGCATACACCGAGCTGAGGGGCAAGTCAGGCTAGACATGAAAACAAGGGTCCGACTAGACTAGACATTGTGATTTGGATGAGCACACTCATGATCACGAATGGCTAGGGGCAAAAACCGATTAAGAGAGTCATATCCGATATGATCGATGAAGAGTCATCTTCCGATCGCAGAGTCAATCAACTTGTTGAGCTACACTCAAGGTTGTTTAAGACTCAAGGTGATTGGAACTCTTACCCATTAATTTTAATTCGATTAAATCGTTCGTTATTAAGCTTTAAAACGATCGTAAAAATAGTGGGAGGATATAGATAGATAAAAGCCAATCTACCTATATTTAATATTGAACATATGCTAAAACTAGGGCAAGACTATGTTTACCGTAGGAATTAAAATATAATATTTTAATAAGTTAATTGGTCAATAAGTTGATTAATTGAATATCGAGTTAAATTCTAATTGATAGAATTAAAACTATATTCTCGTTGACATTAAATGACCTTCTAAAGAACAGACTTAAGAAATATGATTTCATTAAGTTCTGGGTCCAACAAATAAATTAAAGCTACATGTCACTCGTCTCTATATGAGGCAGCTTGAACATATAGGACATTCAAAGTATGTTTCTCCCTACAACTTGTCGAGCTACCCTCAAGGTTGTATGGACAAACAATTTTGATCCGCAAAGTTCGAAAAATCGATCAAACCGTTTGAGTCGAATACGAGTGCATGAGCGATGCAAGACTATGTATCCCAACCGGATCTTGAGACAAGCAACTTCTTGAGCTACACTCAAGATTGCAAAGCTCAAGCGTTTGGATACATAAGTTGCTTGCATAGCTATTTATTTATGTTGATATCTAAATGTGATTTAGAAAAGGAAGAAGGCACTTCGGAAAGTCAATTGAGAAAGTTAGTTTAATTTATCATTAGTAGAGGCATAAGTAGGAGGAAATGAAAACGTGACATATTTTAATGTCACATTTCGGAATAAGTTGTTATACAAAAGACGTTTAACACATTTTGACGAATGTCGTCACATTGCTTCTGAAGTAATGTTTTGTGTTAAGTAATTTGTAAATAACTATATATATATTAAATGTTAATATATAAATACACAAGAAAGTAGCAAACTTATATGGTAAAATTAGACTAGGCCGTATCAAGAGATTAAGCTTCACAAGTCACATAAAGAGGGGTCTGACCTCTCGTATTATGAAGTCTACGGACACTTGTGAATCTTAGCCTCTTAGATACAATGGCCGAAACCCATCTGTGAGACAGTGGGAGAATGAGTTGTCGAACTCAGTCTAGTACATACTGATGTACTCGAGTCTAGATTAACCAAAATAAGTTATTCGTATGTTTTATTAAGACATGTGTTCTTGATGAAACACAAGTCTGATAAAATAAAGAACGAAATGACTAAAGCATTTAAACTGATTCGATTAGATCGAATGGTCAAATACTTAGTTAAATTAAAATCTTGTGTAATCAAAAGAAAATGTGATTTTCTCTCAGATCAATTCTGTTAACACATCGGTGTGTTAAAAGGTATGAATCACATTTAATTAGATTTAGTGTGATCCATTGTAAGTGACTCTGAGTTAAGTCCTCCCTCTGGGTTAAGTCCCAAATAGTAATGCCTAGGTTTTGATAAAGTTCTATGAGAACATTATCAATAAGATATTCATTAAATCAATCATGAGGAAGTTGTATATTTACTCGAATTTCGTAAAACGAAAAGTCGAGTTAAGACATCATAACTGATGATGACTTAGTCAACTTCCGGAATGAAATTCGGAGTAGTAACTCCAATTTAAAACTTGATGCAATCAGAATAGGTCCGTGTGCGTAAATAAATTTGAGAATTTAGTTTACGTACCCAAGGAAAATGTTTCCTCACTTACTGCAAGTAAATCTTTAAGTTGAAAGGTTGGTGCAGAAAGAAAATAGTGAAGTACAATAATGTTGGACGGGAACGGTTTTCATCCTAATTTCTTTAAAACGGATTATGATGAAACCGCTTTCGCCAACAGATGTGTACAGATCTACTCGGACCAAAGCCGAAGTAAAACGCTTAAGTTGACCATGAAAATTGGAGCATTCACTTATAAGTTCGTTTTTCTAAATATGATTTAGACAGACTGACTTATATGAATTAGCCAGATAGTTTTCAAGGTCAGTGGGAGCGTATAAAAATTACATGCGAATCATCAAAGGGATGGAACATACATTTTGACAAAGTAATCAAAAGGTTTGATACTTTATCAAGAATAGATATGAGCCATTTAAAATGACCATTAACAAATTTAAATGATTATCGTAAGGTACGATGAATTGGATAAGATCCAAGTAAATAAAATATTATAGATTCCGATAGACCAAGTGAATTATTTGAATAAGATTCAAAAGGTTGGTCTAATATAAACATAAAAACCCCTTAAGTCTATAGTGTAGACGGTTTTAGCAGATCCACTCACGAAGGCTCTACCACATGAAGTCAGGAAAACTTATGTGTAAAAACGATATTAGATATCGAGATAAATGGGCCTGAGTGCAAGTGGGAGATGTAGGAATATGATGCCCTCGAGGCCATTTATTCCTGTGTGAATAGCACAAACATCTTGTTCGAAATAACAGTAAGCTGTTTGGTAATAATTTATCTAAGTTATATTGTAATGTAGTTAACATTAGATATCAACTTAGGTAAAGTCCTGAGACTTTATGCAAGGTCAAACGGGTATCGAGATGAGTATCTCGATCATGGAGAAACGTTTGACCGTCTGTAGCATAAGTCTGAAATGGTTCGTGATCGTAGATGTTTCGAGACAAGGATATCGAAACATCGGATAGACCATTGTATCTTAGTTTTCATCGTTTAGCGGTGGCGATGATCTCATGATCGCTTGACTTGGCGAAGTCGAAGACGAGACACGGGTGCTCATTAGAATAAGTTCACTGAACGATCCACTAGAGTTATCATATGGTTATATTGACCAATCTGTCAGTGATAACTCTGAGTGATGATAGGATAGTTGGTCTTTTGACTTGAGGTCATGTTGACAAACCTGTGCGTGAACGGTGCCACTTATATCAACTGACCTAGCTTCGAGGCAATGCCTGTCGAAAGGTCTTTTGATTGGGTGTCACTTGAAACGTACGAGGCGAGTAATGACCAAGAGAGGATTCGTCTCTCCCGGTCAATGGGAGTTAGTGTCGTAGAGTTAGTTCGGTCTTTAGTAAAAACTCTGCGCAGAGTATGTTGGAAGAAGTCCAACATTTATTGACTAAAGATTGATCGAAACTAACCGGAGTCAAGTTATTGGGGTTGACAGTTTAACCGTACCCCAGACTTGATCTACACGACACAGTTTAGACGAAGAGACTATAACTGCAGAAATCATCACTGACACGGTCAGGGTGGTCCCGACAATTCTCATGTTGATGAGCTAACCACATTATGATGATGCTGAAACAGGGACGGCAGCCACTGCTCGTGGTCTTTGTCGTATAGGGCTTCGAGCCCAACCTGTAGTAGGGTCAGGCCGTAGGGTCACACAAAGAGTGCGACCTTCGTCTAGTAATCGGTAGAAATTAGTTAGGGAGAATAATTGCATTTTTGATGCAAGGGATGGAATAATTACATTTAATGCAATATGGTAATTTAAGCTTAGATAGGGACTATTTTGCATTTGATGCAAAAGCAATTAAATGTGTATTTAAATTGTTTAATACAATATTTAATAATATAAACGCAAGGAAAAGTTCACGGGTAAGACGGAAATATTCCGGTCTAGACCCAGGTTCGAACGGCGTCCAAATCGGACACCGGATGCTCAAGTTAGAGACAAAACAGCCAAACAGATCAGACCGGGTCAGACCAGGCTGACCCAGACCAGACCAAGTCTGGCCTGGGTGCCTGGCCAGACCTGGTTGAGCCAGGAACCCAGGCAGGCAGGCCTGGGCACAGGCCCAGGCGCTGGGCGCCTGGGCCTGCGCCCAGGCGGGCCGCCCAGGCGGGCCTGGGCGCCTGGGAGCCCAGGCGCCTAGCGCCCGGCTGGCACCTGGGCGCCAGGTGCCTGGGCGCCCGCGCCTGGGCGCCTGGGCGCCCGTGCCAGACCTGGGCACCCGTGCCCAGGTCTGGCAGGCGCCCAGTCAGCCTGGGTTTGAGGCTGTGGGGCCCACAGATTGGACCCTAGGTTTGATGGCAGATTTGACGGCTGGTTTTTGCGAAAAAATAGCCGTAGGCTTTGGACACTCAATTGGAGGGTCAAACGAACTCCGATTGACGAACGGTTTTTTCCTATGCGTTCACCATTGAACGCTTGTCGTATTGATAGGTTGTATCAATCCTGAAGCTCAACGGTGAGTGAGTTAAAATTCACGGAAGTTTGCACTTTGTGAAGTGCAAACTAACTTGATTTTAACTAACCCAAATAATTAGTCACACATCGGATTTTGAGAAAAGGGGAGAGTCCGCCGCCTATATAAATAGGGGTCTCCCCCCTTTCTCAAAACTCGTCCCAAGCTCTAGATCTGAGCGGCTCTCGTAAATGTTGGAGCACGCTCGGATCTAGGCTTAAATTAATATTTCTCTTATCCCTAAATTTCTTCCTTACTCCTGAGGGCTCTAGCAAAGCCACGAAGGAGTTCGGATTCTGGATTCGAAATCTAGGCGGAGGTTTCACTCGCGTGAAACTTTCTTCAGCGCGTGGTTGGCTCGGCGGCACGGGGATTGATCGCCTCGGGATGCGGAGCGGTTCGAGGAGCGGTTCGGGGAGCGGTTCGGGGAGCGACTCGGCGTGGGACGGGAGCAGCTCGGAAGACGGTGCGGAACATCTCGCCTGCTCCAGGGTTGAGATTCCGGGTATGTGGTTAAAGTATTTTATTAGCATTAGTTTAGTTTAATCGCAGTAGGCTAGATCCTTCTTGGGATGGTCAGATCCATCCCAAGTCGGCATAGATCTTGGCATAGGGTCTTGGACCTTAGGGCTAAGTTAAAAATGTTTTAACTGCTTGTTAATTTAGATTAACTAGTTTTTCTTCCGCTGCTATTATTTTTGTGTCTATGTTCCGTCCGACTTAGGACGGGACTAGAGTTTTTGTGCCCTAAGGGACCGCCAATTCCTAACAGTAGTTACGACCACCACCGCATTGATTTGGTTGGTATTGTTCCGAGGGTTTGGTTCCGGTTGGGCCGGTAATTGTTGAGTATTTTTATTGAGCAATGCTAGTTGCTCCGATAATTATGCCACGATGGTGTTGAAAGAGTCTTGTTGAGCAGTCAATCTAGCATTTACTTTCTTTTGCTCCGCCATGAATTCTTCAACCCTCGCTTCATGGTCGGACCTCAGTGGTGCTTGTGGTGGATTAGGTGCTCTCCACCCTTGATTATACCCTGGAGGTCTATATGGTCCCGCTTGTTGCCTCGGTTGGAAGTTTTGTTGTTGAGGCCCTCTCGGTTGATATTGTGGTTGTTGTGGAGGCCGAGCTTGAGGTTGTTACGGTGGTGGATTTAAGGCTCCATCATTATTAGCATATGAAAAACCCAGATGGTTTCTCGTGGCCGGGTTTGCCCAATAACCGGTGTTTCCCGCAACATATTGGACTTGCTCTGTAGCTCCCTCTCCTTGCTCTCCTCCAACATACATGACATGGGCTTGGTCTTGCCAATCGCCCATACTTCCTCCCAATGTAGATGTTGTAACGACTGGTTTTTTATGTATTTGGATTATCTATATTATATATATGTTTTGGTGGATTTTCTCCTTATGTGCGGTTTTCGTCTCCGTAGCTTTCGTTTTCGATCGTTTCGTCGAGATTTTCTAGCTTCTCCCTTAGAATCGTTGATCTTGGAGTAAGTCACTCATGACAAACTTCAAATCGCTCATATCTTAGAGTTAGAGTGATCTTAGAAGCTATAGAAATCTTCCTGAAGCTTCGCGCTTCAAATCGGCACTTTTCGTGCACCTTAGTTGGTTCAAGAAGGGGGACCAACCGACTAGATTGAGATCTAGTCGGTCAGGAACTCTACTGGAACCGACTAGTTCATTGAATCAATTGTACAGGAGTCACTGTTTACTCTTAGTCGGTCTAAGAACAACCACCGACCGACTAGATGTGAAACTAGTCGGTCAGAACTTGCTCTCAGACCGACTAGTTCCTTTGATAAATTTCACCTAAGTTACTGTTTATCGTTAGTCGGTCTAAGAACAACCAACGTCCGACTAGGTTGCAAACTAGTCGGTCAGCCATTGTTCTTTAACCGACTAATTCATTGACCATTTTGTCGACCTGAGTTACTGTTTGGTTTTAGTCGGTCACAGTTGGTCGACCGACCGACTAGTTCTTGAACTAGTCAGTCAACCACTCTTCTTTGACCGACTAACTGCTGTCGTAAACCTAGGGTTTGCCCAGCCGCCACACGATTTTCTATTTAAACCCCAAACGTTTTTCTTTCTTCTTTCATTTTCTTCTGAGCCTCCTTCTTCCTCAAATCATCATACATCTTCCCCTAGCCTTCCTCATTCCTCAAGAGCCCCTCCCCCTCTCCATTTAGGCCGGCCATCTCCTCTAGGCCGCCGGAAAACCCCCAAAAAACCCCAAAATCTCATTTCTCCAGATTTTCTCCCATTTCCAGATCTGAGCCGTAGTTCTCCGGATCGTTCTTTCGTTGTCGTGCTTGCTCGGTATCGTTCTTCCGCTCTAATACGGTAGTGAATAGATCCTTTAATATTATCATAATGTTGTAAACGATTATTTAACCGTAGTTGGGTGAGATTCTGGGCTATCCTAGAGATAGGCCCATATCATTGTAAGCCCATATTTGTATTCTCCCAATTGCCTATAAATAAAAAGCTGGAGGCTCCTCCCCCAGTAGTTGATTCATAACACGTTATCAGCACGACTCTAAAAATTTTTCTTTTCCACAAAAATTTCCTCCGTTCGTTGCGAAGGCGAAGGCGAAGGCTAGACGGGAGATCCACGAGCGCGGTACAAGGCTTCCTCCATCGAGCGTCGTCATCCGCGTAGGGCTTCGAGCAACCGTCGCTATATCCGGAGGACGGATATAGAGGTAAAAACACTAAAAACGATGTTTTTTAAATCATACGTATGATTGCCCCTCCCCCAGATCTCGCAAGATCGATATGGGGATTATTTGTCGCCTTGAAAACGACGGACTTTTCATCCCAAAAATACAATTTTTAGGGTTAAACCCTAACTTTTAGCCCGCCAGCGGTTCGCCGCCGGCCTCCCCACATCTCCGCCACCCCCGCCGTCGTCCCCACTGCAGGGGGGCGGTGGCCCCTGCCGCCGCACCCCCCTACAGGGGGGGCGGCGGGATCGCCCTGCCGCGCCCCCTGCAAGTGGGGGCGGCGGCCCTTGCCACCGCTTCCCCCTGCAAGGGGGTGACGGGATCGCCCCGCCGCCGCGCCCCCCCCTGCAGGGGGGCGGCGGTGGCGCCCCCCTGCAAACTAGGGTTGCAGGCAGCAAAAAAATCCAGAAATGCCTATGGGCCTGAAGCCCACAAGCCCGGCTGCGGGCTTCAGGCCCACAGGCCGATTTATTCAAAAAAAACCAGACAAGTTTGTGGGCCTGAAGCCCACAGACCTGCTTCAGGCTTCAGGCCCACAGTCAGATTTCTTCAAAAAAAAGTCTATGGGCCTGAAGCCCATAGGCCGACTGTGGGCTTCAGGCCCGCAGGCTGTTTTATCTGCAAAAACAATGGGGGAGGCAAAGGCTATTTACAAGCCTCAAAAGGCAACTTGCTAGCCTAAAAATCAATTTAAAAAGGGGATTTAAGGGCAAAATATTCGTGAAAAATCACGGTAAATTACGGGACAAATATCGGGCAGGCGAGGACTTTTTGGGGATTCTTGGGGGGCTTTTGGGATGATGATGGAACCTGCTTTTCTCATACAAAAGAAAATGTTAATTGTGGGCACTTATTCAATTTTATTGATTAAACCCATTCATTTCAACCCTTGCATCGTAATGATTTTTCTGTAAAAAATCATCTGTAGATGCTTTACATCACTAGGCTTATTCTGTGGATATTATATGCATGGTTGTGCATTGTATTTAAAACTTAATAATTAGGAAGATCCTGCGACCGCTCTGCCGTTAGTAACCTAACCTAACGGTGCATGACGTTGCCCAGTGGTCCAATAATTATTAAGTGATTAAATTATTTATCCATCTCTGCAAATATTAAATGCCTGTGATGCCTGTGATGAAAATGTCTGATGAAAATGTTGATGAGCACAATATTTATGCATGAATTGCTAAATGTGTTTTTTTGATCGGCCGTTTAGTCCCACGGTTTATTTCCCGCACTTTTCTTTTATTTTTGAGAGAACTTGTCGTGAGGAATTTATGTAAATGTCAAAGAAAGAAGACTAACTTCCATGAAGACGGAGGCCAAGCTTGAATATGGAGATATCATATGGGACCCACGGGGTTTCCAAAGTTGTATTTTCATTTTTAAAGCTGCAATTTTGTATAATTTGGACTGTGGACTTTTGGACTCTTTCTTGTGGGACTGGCCGATCCACACATTTAGCTTTTCGTTAAATATTGCCTCCGCATGAAAATGTTTTCTCTGATTAATTATTAATTCATGCATGTTTGTGCTCTGCTAGATAAATGGCTAAAATTACAAGCGTTGATTTCGAAGTACTGTAAGCATCAGGTAGAAACTATCTAAGCTGGCAGCTAGATGTAAAGTTTCACCTGCGGGCAAAGTCCATCATCGCTGCTGTGACTGAAAAAGAAAATGTTAGCGATATAGAGAAGGCGCAAGCCACCTATATTCGCCGCCATGTGGACAAGACCTTAAAGGCTGAATACCTTACGGTCGAAGATCCACTTGAGCTATGGACTGCCTTTGAGGATAGGTATAAACATCAGAAAGATGTTATACTCCCAAGGGCACGATACGAGTGGGAGAACCTGAGACTGCAGGACTTTAAGTCCATTGCTGAGTACAACTCAGCACTTTTTAGCATCACCTCACGCCTGAAGTTGTGTGGTGAGAAAGTCTCAGAAAATCGCATGCTGGAAAAGACGTATACGTCCTTCCATGAAAAAGATGCGACACTCATGCAGCAATACCGTGAACGCAAGTTCACCAAGTATTCTGAGCTGCTATCATGATTACTCATGGCCGAGTAAAACAGAGAGCTTCTTCTCGCCACTCATAATATGCGCCCTCCTGGCACTGCCCCCCTACCAGAAGCTCACTATTCCTCTTTCTTCAAAAAGAAGACAGATAATAAAACAAAAGAAAGACCACAGAAGGGGGGTCAACAGAAAAATGCCAAGGGCCATATACAGCAGCAACGAAATAATGAAAGTAAGCGAAAGTTCACGTGGCACATAAATGACAAAAATTATGCACCCCCACCCAAGAGGGAATGGGAAGACCAGTGCCATAATTATGGCATGAAAGGCCACTGGTCCAGAGTGTGCCGAACCCCGCAGCATCTCCAGGATTTGTATAAAGAGAACAAGAAAAATAAAGCTGAAACAAACCTGATGACCCTTGATGCTCCAGTCAAGTTTGCAGCTGACAACTTCGAAAATGATGACATGCTTGATTAGCCACTATTTTTATCTAAGCAAGTTGTTTTAAGAATAATTTATGAGAGCATTTGAATTATGTGATTTGTTTTAGAATGAAAATGTTTATCTGAATATGCATGTGCCTATACGTTTCATCTTTTGAAACTGCTCTCATAAATGATTGGTAGACAATAAACACGTACGTTTTTTTTTCAATACAAAGCCCAATATCAGGGCTATATTGAAGATCCAGGGAATGCAACACTGTTGCCCCCAAATGACACAAAAATATAGGATGCACTAATCCCTCCGAATTCCAAAAGAAACTTTCTAAGTTTCAAGGACATCTGTTTCATTGGATTCCATTTGGAAACAACAAATGTAAATGAAAAAAAATTACAGTATGCAACGTCTCAAGATAAAGGAGTAAAATCCATACTTGAACGTTTTGAGAGCCTTAGAGGCCTCTACCATACGAAGATTCGGAGAAAGGAAGCGGAATTAAACGGAGCACCTGAAGTGCCCGACATCTGCCAAGTGTTACTCTGGCATGATGGACTTGGCCACCCCGGATTTGTGATGATGCACTGAATCTTATCCTATGGGTATGACTTGAAGAACCAGAAGATTCTTCAGAAGGGAGAATTCCCTCGCATCCCTTACTATAAGGGAAAACTAATTGCAAGGCCATCTCCACGAAAAGTTGAAAAAGAATCTCCACGCTTCCTCAAAAAGAATACAATGAGATAGATATGGATAAAATCCACCACTCTTAGTGGGCTATGTCAGTAATTCACTGTACTGATAAATGCATCGAATATTCGTACGTGTGTCTACTACAGACCCGCAACTTAGCTTTTCCAAAGCTATTGGCACAAAAATAAAAATGTTGCGAGCACATTTCCCAGACAATAAAGAAAATAAGTCTGGTTAATGCTGGGAAATATACCTCCCAGTCATTTCAAGAGAACGGCCAAGCAACGGGAATAGAAAATGAACATACAAGTGCCGCATGTTCATACCCAAAATGGGTCGGCAGAGTCACTGAAAAGTAGACTCCATTGGATTGAACGTCCATTAAATCCCGATTGCAAATGGATGCATGGGGACATGCAAATTTTGCATGTTGCATCGTAAATGAAAATAAGACCCTCTGGAGGTCAGAGTCTCCAATGCAACTTGCATATGGAATGCCACCGAACATTTCTCTTCGGAGAATCTTCGGTCCGCAGTTTAAATCCCCATCGCACCAACACAGAGGACAAAAAATAGGTCCTCAACGTCGCCTAGGTATCTATGAAGGGTTTGACTCACCCTCAATTATAAGACACCTAGAACCCCAAACGGGGGACGTAATTAAGGCACACCTTGAAGACTGTGATCTCGATGAGACGAGTTTCCCAAAAATAGGCCCAGATACTGGAAAATCTAGCGCGAAGCAAATTATAACGTGGGATACAACAAATTTGACCCACTATGATCCGGTAACAATACAATGTGTAGATGTGATCCCGAAGATCCTCCACATACAGAACACTGTTCACCAATTACCGGAATCATTCATTGACAACCAGAAGCTTGTCAGATCACACATCCCTGCTGCAAAAACTCCAGCTAGGATTGACATCCCCGAGAATGGATGCAATCCACCAGCAGCAGAAGTGGCTGATCCTCAACAGTAAAGAGACAGACCACCAGGCTCCAAGGACAGAAACTCCTGGAGACCTTAAGACAATACTACCACAGGACAATGAGCTCCTGTCCACACCATCACCCTTCCCGGAATCCACTGCAGAGGAATTACTGGGAAAAAGTGAAATTAAGTAAATGTTGTACGTACTAGGGAGGTGTTAGACAGATATAACATAGATTGTCAACAAATGTATTCACGTATCATATTGCCATATACATCGCAAAAGCGATGATGTTTGTAAATTATCGTTCCACACTCCGTTGCTAGAAGGCAAACGTAGAGATTGGCCAAAATGTGGAACGTGGCAATAAAAGATAAGTTGGACTCACTTATGAAACGTGAAATGTTCGGACCTGAAGTCCTGACACCAAAAATGTGTCAAACCTGTGGATAAAACAAAGTATTGCACACATAAGAAAAATAAATACAAAATCGTATGCTATAAGGTACAACCTATAGCCCAAGGAAAATTTCGCTGACACTAGGGATCGAACAAATTCAAATGAGCATGTCTCATAAATGATGCATCAGTCTCCCTAAGTTATCAAAAGCGAATACCTTACGATTTGGCGAAGGAAAATTATGGATATGTTGTTATTGGATGTTGTGACAGCATACCTTCGTGGATATCTGGTAAAGATAATTTCCACATTTCCTTAAAATGCCTGAATAAACTTCGGGATGTCTATTCAAATGAAGAAAAATAATAAGTATAATAAATAAATGTACAACCAAGAGAATCATTTGACAAGTCAATGATTCCTACTGAAGTTTGTCTTTGCATCTGTGCAAAGAACAGGATTAGAGATCATAGTTAGAGACAACTAAAATCTCATCGGATCCCCTAAAGAGAAAACCGAACTACATGAACAAGCCTGACTTTTAAACATGAAATAAAAAGACCTAGGCAAATATAAAGTCATGGCTCATAGAATCCTGTTACAAACGCCCAGAAGTGCGTTGAAAAAATTAAAAAGACCATTGTCATCCAAAGTACACCTACGGTGGTACACTTACTGGATGTACAAAAAGAACCCTTCCGATCGCTGGAAGAGGGGGAGGATATAACTGGTCCCAAAGTCCCTTACCTAAGTGTAATCAGGCACTCCTGGCTAACTGCATGCGTCCCGATATAGTAAGTGCAATAAACTCATCAACCAGAGATAGTTGGCACCTAAAAAGGGCCATTAGACCGGAGTTAAGCCTTCTGCGCTTCCTCCAAGCGTCAAAATATTTGAACTTACAAAATGTAGTAGCATCCTCCAATGTTTATGCCAATGAAGGTTACAGGTCCGGTCCCTATACTGATAAATCACAGAACGGGTACCCACAGTGGGATGGCCATCTACTGCAAATATGCAAAGCAACTTATGAAGGCAACATCATCCTATCAATTCCGAGATCCTCACCATTCCAGAATCACACCAATGGTGTATTTAAGGGCGCCTGGTGGTACATCACATCCCGGTGACGACTGGGATAGAGGCTGGTTCTGTTGAGCTGACCATATAGTCTGAAGACCACATCAGAGGTGACGAAACTTAGCACACCTCTCCAGAGTTTCTGGCTTTAGCAGCTACTTGATGGTGATAAAATTTGTAATCTGTGTACATTTTCGGAATATTGTAAATAGGAGTGATGAGATAAGACTACGAGATCTGAAAGCCTAAGAGCTTTTACAGATCAGGGGGAGTTGACAGAATTTTTACTCTTTTCCCTTAGCTATGGTTTTTCCCACTGGGTTTTCCATAGCCAAAGGTTTTAACGAGGCAAAGCAAATCAACTCTGGATCCCGAAGTATCCACCCCTCTGTGACGCTCAGAATCCAGAAGTATTCATGAGCAGAGTCACTTGTACAAATCAGGGGGAGTTAAAGAGCGTTTGCACTCTTTTTCCTTAACTCTGGTTTTTCCCACTGGGTTTTCCATAGCTAAAGGTTTTAACGAGGCAAATCTCACCAACTCAGGATCCTGAAGTATCCACCCCATGTGAGACTCTTCTATGCTCAGAATCCTGAAGCATTCACGAGCAAAGTCCACACCTATGGCTGGATAAGGGGGAGTGTTGTGAACGGTTATTTAACCGTAGTTGGGTGACATTCTGGGATATCCTAGAGATAGGCCCATATCATTGTAAGCCCATATTTGTATTCTCCCAATTGCCTATAAATAAAAAGCTGGAGGCTCCGCCCCCAGTAGTTGATTCATAACACATAACCCGTTTTGTGGTTTTGTTAAACCCTAATAAAACCAGGTTGGATGTTGTTCTAATATTGATTTTCCATGGCAGCGATCTCATCCCTGTAGCTAACATTTTGTGACGTGCCTCATTGATCGTCATCCTTGGTGCTAGGCAAGTGAAACTTGCCACTTTGGGTTTTGGGCCATGTCTTAGGCCATTTGCTTGTTGTAGGCGTAAAAGAGACTAGGCGACGAAATGGTACTCGCCTAGACGCAATTTCAGGATCTAGCTTGATAACGAAGCTAGATCCGTCATTTATCATGTTGCATAAGTACTACCAGGTCATGTTTAATTTCAATTAACGGTACGCGAATTAATTGTCATGTCATTGCATTCTTTAAATGTTCTCGTGATTGCGTAGAACTGCTACACCTAGTGAATTGATTGAGGCTAGGCACCTGCTTTTGGCGGGCACAACCCTACGCCAAATTGTGAACCTAAAACAAGCTATTGTGCGGTGCAACCCTGGCTCATTTACTGAGGATCGTGTACAGGGACCCTGGCTTGTTTACGTGTGGGAGGGGTAAGGGTTAAGCGGCCAATCAACTGGGAGTCTGCCCGATCAGCAACTTCAGTTGCAAGGCGTAAACTCTGGGTTCTGGGGTAGTGTTAAGCGGCCAATCAGTGTGAATGTCCAACAGTTCAGTTGTAAGGCGTAAACATCTACAAATAACTTGAAAACGTGACTAGTGAGAAGATTGAGATTGTTAGTAGCTTGGCTACTCTTGACATGCCATGATAATTGTTCTCTTGCACTTATTGTTACAACATGCCTTACTTGTGCTCTCGTACCATAATTGCCATGCTTGAACGCGTCTCAAGTATGTGATGCTTGAGCGCTACTCCCAAGTGTAGGAGGACGTCAAGTAATAAATTTATATCCGGTGAGACCGGGTCAGATCACGGGGACAAGTCGTTTTGCAATCACAAATTCAATTGATGTAGGAAGGGTAACGGCGGTTAACAACCAACTACACTAACGGGGTGGAAGTGTGTGAAAATGTGTGTGAAACCATCTACCAAACCAACATCCTAGGGTTCGAGAATCGGAGAGGCAAATAGGCGAGGAAGCTTGTGTGGTGTGTGGGAATGAGGTTGCTAAGCATATGGGTTCAATCTGAGGATAACTCAATTGTCTTTCCGGCTAAGGAAAACGCAATCGGTGGATGTGGCATTTTATCGAACACTTGGTGTGCAATGAAAGTAGGGTATGAAAAATTGAGATAATAAACAACCAAGCATACAAGAATGGTACCACTAGGCAAACTCCACTCTAGGGACACCCACTAGGATCCCTAATTCAAATTATATCTCATCAATTCTACCACATAATCATTAAAACATGCAAGATTGAAAACCAAAGCCAAAGCAAACACAAATCACCATACAACCACACAAGAAGAAGATCTAGCTCATTATAACAAGAAAAGAGAGATTTTTACTTCTAAAAACATCATCCATTATCATTACAACTCACTAAATCAAAATACACAAGGTGAGGGAAAGAGTTCACCAATATCTCCAATGAAGAACAAAACCCAAACCAAATGCTCCTCCTTGCTTCTTTGTTGCTCCACCAAAACCCTAACCCTAAGATGAAGAATGGGGAAGAAGGAATGAATGGAATAGAGGGGGAGAAGCCCTAGAAATAGGATCAGAATTTCGGGTCTGAAAACAGCCCAAACGGGTCTGATCCGCGCCCAAACCCGCAACTAATGCCCAAATCTGCAGAAATTTCAGCACCGTCACCCTGTCTTGTAAAAATTCTAGAAAAATCATCCGACCTCGGAATGACGCGTTCCAGGTGGCGATGGAACCGTAACAAAGTGTAATATCACTGAAAAATATCAGTATGCCGAAATATATACTAGAATGATAGCAGATTTCTTCACAAGAGGGGGCAAATCTGCAGAAATTTTCAGCACCGCCACCCTGTCTTACGAAAATTCTAGAAAAATCATCCGACCTCGGAATGATGTGTTCCAGGCGGCGATGGAACCGTAACAAAGTGTAAAATACCAGAAAAATATCATTATATCGGAATATATACTGCAATGATAGCAGAATTCTGCACAAGAGGGGAAAAGCAGACTTTCTAGCCCAGAAATTTTCAGCACCGTCACATTGTCTTCCAAAAAATGTAGTAAATTGCTCCAACCTCCAAAAATTCTGGAAAAATATGCGTTGGAATCGGAACTTCACGAAATTCAACTGAAAAATAATAGAAGACCAAGATTAAGATGCTAATAAGCTGTAAAAATTATGTTTTAAGCATATAAAAACGGTAAGCTCCAATATTAAGTGATATCATCAAAATGCGCGTATCGGAGCCAAAATGAACACAAATTATGCATAAAATACTATCTAATGAGGGGTAAAATATACAATATTGAACCCTAATCATCATGCATACTATAACTGCTAGGTTGCTAGTTTACCTTCCTTTCAGTTTCCTTGCCCAAGTCTTTTAGACTTGCTGACATGTGCCTCTTTACTCTTTTGGGTGACACATGTTAGATCCTGAGCCTGAGAGTGCTGCTGAGGATGTGGTGTTTGCTGACGCTGAGTCAGAGCTTGCGTTCGTTGAGGAGTACGAGGACACGGGCGATCAGTCGTAGAGGCTGCTTGTGTTTTTCGTTTTAGACTGTTTTTGTTGTCGGTGCGTAGCACCAATACTCTGTTTATGTTTGTCTTTGTTGGCCTTGTTCTGGGCCTTTAGACTCTTTCCTTCAGCCTGGTGGTTTTTCTGGATGTTGAACTAAATTTTAATGTTTGGACATTGCTGAGATCTGGGATTTTATTTCTGTATCTCCTTGTGTTATTATCTTGTTCTGTTCGTGGTTACAGGGACCTGCATATGATTTATTGACGCTTATCAGGCGTGTGGCTTCACAGCTACACGTCTGTGCGGACCTTCTCACGTCTCGCCTCCATTGCTTTGGGAAGCGGGGCGTGACAGGTTTTGTTGGTGGCCCATGCAGGTCCTCTCTTCTGTAACTGCGATTATCGGAAAAACGATAATAATATTAGAATGTCCAATAAACTAAGTTCGACATCCGAGTCATAAGCTATGAGTCTAATCTGTTTCGTTTTCTGTGTCATTAGATGGCAGGAAGGCGATTTACCCATGGTGGTGGTAGTGTGCCCCCTCATGATGAGGAGCCTGAGCGGGAGCCCACCAATGGGGAGATGATGCAGATGATACTTCAGATGATGCAGGTGCAGCAGGGCGTGCTCCTGCAAGTCCAGAATGCTCCAGTTGCTCGGGCTGCTCGGGCAATCCAGGATGCCCCTCGCTCCGAGCCAGGAGCGAAGCAATTTCGGGAGCTGGGTCCCGCTTATTTTGATGGGTCTGAGGGTCCTCTAGCTGCCGATGAGTGGATTCGGAACATTGAGGATAATTTGAAGATGGCGAAGATCAGCCCGGCTGGATGGGTTGATTTGGCGAAGAGGCAGCTCAAGGATAATGCTCGGAACTGGTGGGATGCGGAAGAGAAGATGCTGGTGGAGCCGATAGCTTGGGCTACCTTTAAGTCCTGGTTCGATGAGGAGTTCTTTCCGAAGGCTGCTAGGAAGGAGATGCTGCAACGCTTTATTGATCTGAAGCAAGGGAACTCGACGATGGACCAGTACCACCAAGAGTTCACTAGGCTGAGTCGGTTCACACCGAAGATGGTGCAGGATGCTGATGAGAGGGCTCAGAGGTTCCTACAGGGACTTGCTTTGGAGTTTCAGAGTTTTGTGTCTTCCTCTGATCTGGACTCTTATCAGAAGGTTCTGGTAGCTGCGAGGAGGCAGGAGCTGAACCTGAACCAGAGGAGAGGACATGTTGCTGGAGCTGGGAAGAGGCCTATGGAGCAGGCCAGAGCGGTGGTTAGGCCTGGTTTCAAGCCTAATCAGCCGGTGCAGTTCAAGAGGCCAGGAGGGCCTAATCAGAAGACTTGCCATTTCTGCGGCAAGCCTGGCCACATCAAGGATCAGTGTAGGAAATTTCTGGGCCAGTGTTTGGTTTGTGGTGATGCTTCTCATGTCGCGAAGGATTGTCGGCATACGAACCAGCTGCGGAGGGAACATGTTACAGCACAGTCGTTGCAGCAGAGAGCGCCTGTTCCTGCTGGATGTGGAGCTGCTCTTGTCCCTCAGAGGCAGGCCTTTCAGCAGGCTCTTCCGCCGAGGAGGCAGGCTTCTCTGATGACCGATGTGGAGAGCGAGGCTGTGGATGTGGTTATCACAGGTAATCCTCAATCTAGCTGTTCCTTCTTAGTTGGTTTTGTTTGTTAGATTATGTTGTTTGCTTGTACATGATTGTTTGCTAGACTAGGGCTTGATTGTTAGACTGTTTGTAGGTGTGATTTTGGTGTGCACATTTCCTGCACGAGTCCTTTTTGACTCTGGTGCATCGATGTGCATTATTTCTCAGAGCTTCGTGGAGAGGCATTCCTTGTCGACGTCCCCTCTTTCCAAGAGTTGGAATATCGTTACAGGGAATGGCGTGCTCTCGGTGCATCTTGGTTGCAATTCTTGCCCGTTGGTGGTTTGTGGACATGAGCTTTACGCTGATTTCATTGTCCACGACATCATCAACTATGATGCGGTCCTTGGGATGGATTGGCTAGCGAGCTTCTATGCTACGATCGACTGTCGGAGGAAGAAGGTGGTGTTCGAGATTCCCGGACATCCAGTATTTGAGTTCAGCCGAGGTAGCAGTTCGCTTGGTCCGGTCAGGTTTCGGGCCAGGCCGGTGGAGTTTGTGGCTATGCAGATGGAGCTGGAGAGGCCAGCTATAGTGCGGGACTTCGATGACGTCTTCCCAGAGGAGATGTTTGGGCTGCCACCCGATCGAGCTCTCGAGTTTTCGATTGATCTTATTCCTGGGCGCAGCCGATTTCGAAGGCGTCATATCGTATGGCACCCGCTGAGTTGGAGGAATTGCGGAAGCAGCTGGATGAGCTTTTGCAGAAGGGTTACATCAATCCTAGTGTGTCTCCGTGGGGAGCACTGGTGCTGCTGGTGAAGAAGAAGGATGGTTCGCGTCGCATGTTCGTGGACTATCGGGAGCTGAATGCGGTGACCATCAAGAATAAATACACGTTGCCTCGCATCGATGATATTTTTGATCAGCTTGGAGGTTCGAGGGTGTTTTCGAAGTTGGATCTGAGGAGTGGTTATCATCAGCTGAAGGTGAAGAAGGAAGATGTTCCGAAGACAGCATTCAGGACGAAGTATGGACACTACGAGTTTGTGGTTATGCCCTTCGGTGTAACCAACGCTCCCGCAGTTTTCATGAATCTGATGAATCTGATCTTCTTTGACTTTTTGGATAAGTTTGTCGTTATCTTTATTGACGACATTCTGATCTATTCGAAGTCGGAGGAGGAGCATGCCTCGCACTTGAGGACAGTGTTGGAGATTTTGAGGAAGCATCGTTTGTATACTAAGTTTTCGAAGTGCGAGTTTTGGCTGGACAGAGTTGCTTTTCTCGGGCATGTGGTGACTGGAGATGGTATTTCAGTGGATCCCAAGAAGATCAAGGCTATTCGGGAGTG
Source organism: Scilla litardierei (assembly GCA_030789695.1). NCBI lineage: Eukaryota > Viridiplantae > Streptophyta > Magnoliopsida > Asparagales > Asparagaceae > Scilla > Scilla litardierei. The sequence continues at coordinate 511,168,100 of CM061142.1, read as the reverse complement.
GCCTGTTCCGCAGTCAGCATTTGAGATCCGGAGTTTCCTTGGGCTCGTTGGTTATTATCGGCGCTTCATTAAGGACTTTTCTCGTATTGCTGAGCCGATGACCAGATTCACGTGGAAGGATGTATCTTTTGTTTAGTCGGGTGATTGTGAGAATGCCTTCGGTGTCCTGAGGGAGAGGTTGACGACTGCCCCTATTCTTGTCGTGCCTGATCGCAGTGGAGGATTTGAGATCTTTTGCGATGCTTCTGGCAAGGGTCTCGATTGTGTGTTGCATCAACACGGGCATGTTGTGGCGTATGCTTCACGTCAACTCAAGACTCGTGAGAAGAATTACCCGACGCATGACTTGGAGTTGGTTGCCGTCGTGTTTGCGCTCAAGATTTGGAGGCACTTCTTGCTGAGTGAGAAAGTGAAGATCTTCACCGATCACAAAAGCTTGAAGTATATTTTTACTCAGAAGGAGCTCAACATGCGACAGCGTCGATGGTTGGAGCTCATGGCGGATTATGAGATTGATTTGCAGTATCACCCTGGTAAGGTGAATGTGGTTCCTGATGCGCTGAGTAGGCTTCCAGCGGTGATGATTTTGACCTCGCAGTGGAGATTGCAGCAGGATTTTTGCGAGTCTGGATTTGAGATTGTTCATCCTGGAGAAGCTTCTCCGTTGATGAGTATGCAGATTCAGTCGTCGATTGTGGCTCGGATCAAGGCTGGCTAGGCTGGAGATCCGAAGCTGGTGAAGATTCGGGAGCAGGTAGAAGTCGGTCTGCGGACTGAATTTTTGATTCATGAGGATGGCTCGCTGAGGTTTGGAGCCAAGTTGTGTGTGCCAGCTGGGGATATCAGAGAGGAGTTGTTGGTGGAGGCACACAGTTCGCCGTATTATGTGCATCCTGGTGGGACCAAGATGTACAAGGATCTTCGTCTGAACTATTGGTGACATGGTATGAAGAGGAGTGTGGCTTGGAGTGTAGCGAAGTGTCTGGTTTGCCAGCAACTGAAGGCGGAGCATCAGCGTACGGCAGGGTTGCTACAACCGCTTCCGATTCTGGAGTGGAAATGGCAACACATCACTATGGATTTCGTGACTGGACTACCTCGGAGTCCGAAGCAGAATGACGCGATTTGGGTGATCGTAGATCGATTGACCAAATCTGCGCACTTTATTCCATTCTGAGTAGGACAGTCCACTGAGGCGCTAGCGAGGAGATACATGGAGGTAAATTCTTTTACTCTCCGTTTCTATTTCCTTTTACTAGTTTAGATATTAATGTAACGTGAATCGTGCAGGAGATCGTACGACTTCACGAAGTCCCTGTGAGCATCGTGTCGGACAAAGACACGAGATTCGTATCTCAGTTCTGGCAGAGTTTGCAGAAGAGTTTGGGTACGCGTCTGAGTTTCAGCACGACGTACCATCCGCAGACGGATGGCCAGTCCGAGAGGACGATTCAGATCTTGGAGGACATGCTGAGGGCGTGCATGTTGGATTTCAAGGGTTCTTGGGAGGACCATCTACATCTGGTAGAGTTTTCCTACAACAACAGCTTCCAGGCGAGTATTGGCATGTCGCCTTTCGCCGCGCTTTTGGGAGGAAATGTCGGTCGCCATTGAGTTGGGATGACATTGGTGATCGGGAGCTGTTGGGACCTGAGATGATTGTGGAGGCCGTGGATGTTGTCAGGAACATTCAGGAGAGGTTGAGGATTGCTCAGGACCGTTTTAAGCATTGGGCGGATGCTAAACGTCGTCCTTTGGAGTTTCAGCCAGGCGACCATGTGTTCTTGAAGATTTCCCCGAATCGTGGTGTGATTCGCTTTGGGAAGCGAGGGAAGTTGAGCCCACGATACATTGGACCGTTTGACGTTCTGGAGAGGGTTGGCGAGGTAGCCTACCGCTTGGCCTTGCCGCTGTCTTTGGAGGGAGTTCACAATATTTTTCATGTGTCGCAGCTTCGTCGATGTATTAGCGATCCATCTCATGCTGTGGATTTCTCGGAGATTACCGTTCGCCCTGATATGACGTATGACCAGCAGCCAGTGCTGATTTTGGACAGGCGTCAGAAGTTGCTCTGGAACAAGGTTGTCAATCTTGTGAGGGTGATGTGGCGACACGGCTCGCCAGGAGAGTCTACTTGGGAGAATGAGGATGAGATGCAAGAGCGCTACCCACTTTTGTTCCTGGACACGTGAGTGTTGGGAAATTCCGAGGACGGAATTTTTCTTAAGTTGGGGAGGATGTAACGACTGGTTTTTCATGTATTTGGATTATCTATATTATATATATGTTTTGGTGGATTTTCTCCTTATGTGTGGTTTTCGTCTCCGTAGCTTTCGTTTTCGATCGTTTCGTCGTGATTTTCTAGCTTCTTCCTTAGAATCGTTGATCTTGGAGTAAGTCACTCATAACGAACTTCAAATCGCTCATATCTTAGAGTTAGAGTGATCTTAGAAGCTATAGAAATCTTTCCGAATCTTCGCGCTTCAAATCGGCACTTTTCGTGCACCTTAGTTGGTTCAAGAAGGGGGACCAACCGATTAGATTGAGATCTAGTCGGTCAGGAACTCTACTGGAACCGACTAGTTTATTGAATCAATTGTACAGGAGTTACTGTTTACTCTTAGTCGGTCTAAGAACAACCACCGACCGACTAGATGTGAAACTAGTCGGTCAGAACTTGCTCTCAGACCGACTAGTTCCTTTGATAAATTTCACCTAAGTTACTGTTTATCGTTAGTCGGTCTAAGAACAACCAACGTCTGACTAGGTTACAAACTAGTCGGTCAGCCATTGTTCTTTAACCGACTAATTCATTGACCATTTTGTCGACCTGAGTTACTGTTTGGTTTTAGTCGGGCACAGTTGGTCAAC
>CM061142.1:511088519-511164729 GCA_030789695.1 Scilla litardierei | reverse complement strand
CCTTTAGGCCGTCGGCAAACCCCCAAAACACCTCGGAACCCCATTTCTCAGATTTTCTCGCTATTTCCAGATCTGAGCCGTAGTTCTTCGGATCGTTCTTCCGTTGCCGTGCTTGCTCGACATCGTTCTTCCACTACGATACGGGTAGTAAATCGATCCTTTAATATTCTCATAACCCACCTTGTGATTTTTGTTAAACCATAATAGAACTGATATCGTTTTGCCATGGCAGCGATCCCATTCCGTAGAATAGAGTTGTGAGACGTTTTACCGTCGACCGTCATCGTCGGTATCAGGCAAGTGAAATTTGCCACTTAGGGTTTTAGGCTGTAACGACTGCTTTTCATGTATCTGGATTTATTATGATATAATATATGTTTTGGTGGATTTTCTCCTCATGTGTGGTTTTCGTCTCCGTAACTTTCATTTTCGATCGTTCCGTCGTGTTTTCTCGTTTCTTCCTTAGGATCGTCGATTTCGAAGCAAGTCATTCGTGACGGGCTTTATAACGGTCGTATCTTACTATTAGATCAAGCCTAGGAGTCTTAGGAATCGATCCCGGAGCTCCGCGCTCCGTATCGAAACTTTTGGTGAACGTTAGCCGGTATGAGAAGGGGCACCGACCGACTAGATGACGATCCAGTCGGTCGGCAATCCTTCTTGGACCGACTAGTTGGCTTTCTAAATTATTCAGGAGTTACTGTTTATCGTTAGTCGGTCTAAGAACGTTGGTTGACCGACTAGGTTGCAAACTAGTCGTTCAGCAATGCTTCTTTAACCGACTAACTCTTCAACTTAATTTTAGTATCAATACTGTTCACTCTTAGTCGGTCTAAGTTCATCTCTCGACCGACTAGATGTAAAACTAGTCGGTCAGTGGTTGTTCTTTGACCGACTAAATCTAAATCCTAATTCTGTACAGGAGTTACTGTTTACACTTAGTCGGTCCGCGTTGGTCGACCGACCGACTAGTTGCCAAACTAGTCGGTCAGTGGTTGCTCTTTGACCGACTAATCTGTGTTAAAACCCTAATTTCTGGGCAGCCGCCAGCCCAACCTATTTATACCCCTCCCAAACGTTTTCTTCTTCCTCCACTCGACCCAAAACCCTAGTTTCTCCCCCATTGAGCCCCCATCTTCCTCCAAGCCTTATTCCTTCATCCCAAGCCCTAGATCCATCATCTAAACCCTCCATCAACTCATTCTACCTCTCATCTTCCCCAAAATCTCACCAAATCCCCAAAATCCCCCCAAAACCCTAACTCTCCAAACTTCTCCATTTGTTTCCAGATCTGGTCCTAGGGTTCTCCGGAGTGTTTCTTCCGCCTCCTCTCGGTAAGAAATCGATCTCTCGATGTTTTCATAACCTATTTTTATTTTTATGAAACCCTAATGAAATTTCATGTTGTTTGATGATTGTTTCCCCATAACAGCGATTTCCCCCGTAAAATTAGCATCCGCGAGACGAACATTCGAAATCGTCATCCCCGGTGCTAGGAAAGTGAAACTTGCCACTTAGGGTTTAGGCCATGTTTTAGGCCATCTTGCTTGTTGTAGGCGTAAAAGAGGCGAGGCGACGAAATGATACTCGCCTAGGCGCAAATTGGGGAACTAGCTTGACAACGAAGCTAGATCCGACATTTAGCATGTTGCACAATTACCATGTCATGTTTAAATTCCATTAACTGTACGTAAATTAATTGTCATGTCATTGCATTCTTTAAGTGATCCCGTGATTGCGTAGCATCGCTACAATACTTGTGTTTCCTGGCTCGTGACCAGAAGTGAGCATAATGAGTTGCTAACCCCAACGCTCGATATTGAATTGTGAACTTGGAAAACAAGCTCCCGTGCGGGGCAACCCTGGCTCACTTGCTGGGCTCATGTACAGGGACCCTGGCTTGTTTACGTGTGGGATGGGGTAAGGGTTAAGCGGCCATTCAACTGGGAGTCTGCCCGATCAGCAACTGCAGTTGTAAGGCGTAAACTCTCAGGTGGGGTAGTGTTTAGTGCCGATCGGCGTGAATGTTGTACCATTCAGCTGAAGGGCGTAAACATCTACAAAACAACGTGAAATGTGAATTGATTGAGATTGTTAGTAGCTTGGCTACTCTTGTCTTGTCCCGATAATTGTTCTCTTGTACAAATTGTCTTGCCATGTCTTGATCGTGCACTCATGTTATAACTGCCATGTCATGCATACTATAACTGCTAGGCTGCTAGTTGCCTTACTTTCAGTTTCCTTGCCCAAGTCTTTTAGACTTGCTGACATGTGTCCCTTTACTCTTTTGGGTGACACATGTTAGATCCTGAGCCTGAGTACCTTGTTGAGGACGAGGTGTTTGCTGACGCAGAGCCCGAGCTTGTGTTTGACGGGGAGTACGTGGACACTGGGGACCAGTCCTAGTGTCTTCGTTGTGTTTTCCTTTTGTTTAGACTGCTGTTTTGTTGTCGGTGCGTGGCACCTATACTTTGTTATGTCGTTGCTTTTGTTGGCCTTGTTCTGGGCCTTTAGACTCTTTCTTTTAGCCTGGTGGCTTTTCTGGATGTTGGACTTATTTTCCATGTTGGACAATTTATGAGATATGGGATTTTATTTCAGTCTCTCTTTGTGTTATTATTGTTGTTCCGTTGTGGTTACAGGGACCTGCTTATGTTTTATTGACGCTTATCGGGTTTGGGGCTTCACAGCTCCACTCTCGTGCGGACCTCTTCACGTCTCGCCTCCATTTTAGGGAAGCGGGGCGTGACAGGTTTTGTTGGTGGCCCATGCAGGTCCTTCTGTAACTGCGATTTTTGGAATAGCGATAATAATATTAGAATGTCCAATAAACTAAGTTCGACGTCCGAGTCATAAGCTATGAGTCTAATCTGATTCGTTCTCTGTGTCACTAGATGGCAGGAAGACGATTCACCCGTGGTGGGGGTAGTGGTGCGCTCCCTAATGATGAGGAGCCTGAGCGGGAACCCACCAACGGGGAGATGATGCGGATGATGATCCAGATGATGCAAGTGCAGCAGGGCGTGCTTCTGCAAGTCCAGAATGCTCCACTTGCTCGAGCTGCCCGGGCTCTTCCGGATGCCCCTCGCTCTGAGCCAACAGCGAAGCAATTTCGGGAGCTGGGTCCCGCATATTTTGATGGGTCTGATGGTCCTCTGGCTGCCGATGAGTGGATTCGGAACATCGAGGACAATCTGAAGATGGCCAAGATCACCCCGGCTGGATGGGTTGATTTGGCGAAGAGGCAACTCAAGGATAATGCTCGGAATTGGTGGGATGTGGAAGAGAAGATGTTGGTGGAGCCGATAGCTTGGGCTACCTTCAAGACCAGATTTGAGGGTGAGTTCTTCCCGAAAGCTGCCAGGGAAGAGATGCTGCAACGTTTTATCGATTTGAAGCAAGGGAGCTCGTTGGTGGACCTATATCACCAAGAGTTCATGAGGCTTAGTCGGTTTGCACCAAAGATGGTGCAGGACGCTGAGGAGAGAGCTCAGAGGTTCCTGCAGGGACTTGCTTCAGAGCTCCAGAGTTTTGTGACCTCTTCTGACCGGGAGTCTTATCAGAAGGTTTTAGTAGCAGCCAAGAGGCAGGAGCTGCTCGTGAACCAGAGGAGGGGGTCTATTGTTGGTACTGGGAAGAGGCATGTGGAACAGGCGAGAGCTGTGGTTAGAGGATTCAGACCTAATCAGTCCGCTCAGTTTAAGAGGCCAGGAGGGCCTATTCTGAAAACTTGCCATTTCTGTGGCAAGCCTGGCCACATCAAGGATCAGTGTCGGAAGTTTTTGGGCCAGTGTCTGGTTTGTGGTGATGCTTCCCATGTCGCGAAGGATTGTCGGCATGCGGGTCTGCTGCGGAGGGCACCTGTTGCAGCTCAGCCGTTGCAGCATCGAGCGTCTGTTCCTGCTGGTCGTGGAGCAGCTCTTGTTCCGCAGAGGCAGGCTTTCCAGCAGGCTGTTCCGCCGAGGAGGCAGGCTTTTCTGATGACCACTGTGGAGAGCGAGGCTGTGGATGAGGTTATTGCAGGTAATCCTCAATCTAGCTGTTACTTTCCTAGCTGGTTTTGATTGTTAGATTATGTTGTTTGCTTGAACATGGTTGTTTGTGTAGGATCCTGCCAAAACAGAGTTAGGATCGATAAATGAAGTTGAGACTTACGCTTGCGTACGCGACACGGTAGTCTACGAACTTCGCCTTCGGATTCGCCACGACGGATCGAGTCTACTCACGAACGGAGTAAGGCTACTAAATCCACAATCTAAATCTCTACTTTTAGATTAAGAACTTGGATAAAGGGAGAGGAAGGATTTCTGCAGAGCTTCTCTAGAATGAAGATGCATGCATGAATGCCATGCAAAGTGTAAGGAAAATGGCTAACCCTTGGGTCTTATTTATAGCCCCCAAGGTAGTTATTTTAGGATAAATTGTCCCTTTGGAACAATTTAACTAAGGTGTACCATCGTACATGGCATATTATAAGCTTAAGTTGTACCATATGCATGGTACAATATAAGCTTAAGATATTACCCCTTTATTAGCCATATGTCGCATGCACTTATGCACATATAATGCGACTTTCCCATCAATCTAGAGATCCTCTCCGCAAGGGAACATATTCCATTTGCGCACGACTTCGTGTACGCGACGTTCGAGGTCCGTATTCCCTCGTACATCCCCTACAAGGGTGTACTAACGTCTTCCATATCCAACATCTCCCACTCACACTTGAGGGGATTGTAAGAGAACGTCTTTCTCTTAGTTCTTTCATCTATCATACTGAGAAATAGACCGTGCGACCGTCATGCACGTAGAGTCTGTTGTTGTGCACTTGTTAGAGATACACAACGACCTCGAAGGTGCAAAGTTGAGTAGTTCAACGCATGCTTTACCCTAGATTATTTCTTCACATTTCTTATACTTTATATTCAACAATTGAATCCCATCTGGATTACAATTGGCTGGCCAGCTTTGAATCATTAAAGTCCAAATGTGAATATGAAATCAATCTTCCTCTTCTTGCGAACCTTCTGATCTTGACTTGATTCGCTTTTCTAACGTGCCCCGCCGAGCCGAATTATCATAGCCCATAAGTAACACGCTAAGATAGCGATCATCTCGTCAAATCTAAAGGAACCAATTGGAGTCCTTGAGGGTAAGAGTTAAGGCCCATATGGCCTTTGAGTCTCACATAATAGCAAACACTATTGCTATTAACTCAGTGGTCGAAATGCATACGTGGTATGAACACGTATTACAACATCACTCCTTTCCCAGGGAGAGTATGTCTTAATGATGTTGTACGGATGAAAAGATCAGACACCACAGTGCCTATCTTTTTGAGTCCCTTTACTACTCATAAAATATTCACGGACTCTCATCCTGCATAAGACAGATAGGATTTAAAAAATCCTACGAGATCTCTTTCAAATATCCTTGTGATACAGATCTCAGATCTTTTGTAAGCATCCATATGATGCAGATCTTTCATTCGACTATCTCGTTTAAGTCATGACTCTAAATCATTCGTCTAATGATTTTGACTTTAAACTAGTCTCATCTCTATCTTATCCATCTGATAAGATAAGGCGGTTACTCATGTGAGAGAGCCAACCTTTATCTGTCCGACATACACACAATTCAGCTGAGATTTCAAAAATGTACACAAACATTTCTTAAGAAATTCATATGCAATGTTTGAAAAAGAACTTATTCTTTTATTAAATTTGATCTTTCTTAGACATGGGAATATATATTGGTACAACTCAGCTCATACGCAATCCTTGGGATGATAAGTGTTTATAAAACACATTTCTCGGGATCGCTTTCGTAAGCTGATCCTCTATCATCTCATGCGTAGATATGTACCTTATGTCTACCTTCTTGGTTTTATCATAGTCTTTTGTAAATCTGCAGTTCCTTTAAGATACTGCATTATCCTCTTAACTGCTTTCCAGTGTTCTTGCCCTGGGTTGGATTGGTAACAGCTTACCATTTCCAACGGCAAAACAGATGTCCGGTCTTGTACACACCATAGCGTACATAAGACTATCAACTGCACTGGAATATGGAACTTTTTCCATAATTTCCTTTTCCTTTTGGTTCTTTGGACACGATTCCAGATATAAATTATCGCATATGCTTATATGAATATCAATGGACTTGCAGTCCTGCATATTAAATCGTTCTAGAACCTTCTTTATATAAGTCTCCTGTGAAAGAGAAAGAAGTTTCTTCGAACGATTCCTTGAAATCTTAACTCCAAGGATATATGCGGCTTTTACTATGCCTTTCATCTCAAATACTGATGAAAGCCAAGCCTTGATACTCATCACAAAGCCCTTGTCATTTCTGGCTATTAAAATGTCATCTACATATAGAGACATGATAATATACTTGCTTTTAATCCTCTTGATATATACTCAGTTATCTTCATCAAGCATGGAAAAATCCATTTGATAAGAAAACTTCTTGAAATCGTATATACCATTGCCTCGAGGATTATTTAAGACCATATATGGACTTACGAAGTTTACAAACCTTATGTTCGTTTCCTTCTTTTACAAACCCTGTTGGTTGTTCCATATAAATCTCCTCGTCCAATTCTCCATTGAGAAAGGCAGTCTTTACATCCATCTGATGTAATTCGAGGTATAAGCAAGCTACCATTGCCAGAATCATGCGAATCAAGGTAAAACGCACAACAGGTGAGAAGGTCTCTTCGTAGTCTATCCCTTCCTGTTGCGTAAAACCTTTTGCGACAAGGCGAGCTTTATATCTGTCAATATAGCCATCAGCCTTATGCTTGATCTTGAGAACCCATTTGTTCCCAATTGCTCTATGTCCTCTGGGTAAGTTAATTAAGTCCCAGACTTGGTTAACTTTCATGGATTTCAATTCCTCCTTCATCGCTTCCATCCATTTGTCTTTCGCAGGGCATGATGCGGCCTGTTTGAAAGTAGCAGGCTTGTCATCATCTTGTAGTAAAGTCATAAAGGTTTGCGGAAATTCATCCTCAAATCTTAGAGGAGCCAACCTTGTATGACTACTACGTTGTATTTGAGATTCTTCAAGTCCTTGTTGACTCGAATTTAGATCAATTCTAATATCACTCCCACTTGGAATGTCGTTAGAATTGCTCCCACTTGGATCATTATTCCCGTATGGAATAGGATAATCGTCATTCGTATAATCCATTGGTGAAGGTTGAAACGTATTTTCGTTTTCACCAAGAATTCTCCCACTCGAATGAGGTAATCCTTCTTGATCATAAATCTCAAATAGAGATAAGTCCTGACTTATCTCGCCCTGTCTTGGAAACTCGTTTTTCTAAGAAAGTGACATCCCTCGACTCAAACTCAATTAGCCCACCATTGTCTTCCTGACTAACATAAAACATAACCTTTGGAGTTTTCTGCGTATCGTATAAAGATACATTTCCTTCCCTTTGGCCCAAGTTTGCCATACTTATGGGAGGAAATATGTGCGTAGGATGCACAACCCCAAGGTTTCAAAATGTTTAAGTCAGGAGACCTTTGGTTCCACAACTCATAAGGAGTGGAGCTAACTGATTTCGAGGGTACGCGGTTTAAAATGAAAGCGGCCGTCAATAATGCATCACCCCAAAAGGTGATTGGCAAGTTAGCTTGCGCCATCATTGAACGGACCATTTTTCATTAAAGTCCTATACCTCCTTTCTGCAACACCAATTTGTTGAGGAGTATAAGGCATAGTTACCTGATGTACTATGCCTTTTTTTATCACAAAGTTCCTTTAAACTTGTTGATTGATATTCACCACCCCTATCGGTTCGCACGACCTTAATCTTGCGATCTAATTGATTCTCCACTAAACTCATATAGTTTTTAAAGCATGTTTAGTGCTTTCACTTTTGTGGGATATCAAATAGATATGACCGAATCGGGTGAAATCATCAATAAAAGTGATGAAATAGGACTTCCCGCGTCTTGTCTTGACATTCATCTGACCACATATGTCCGAATGGATAAGCTGTAATGGAACCTCGGCCCTTGTGCCGGTTCCAAACGGCTTGCGACAAGATTTCCTCACAAGGCAATGTTCGCAGGTCGACATTTCAACCTTTGAAACATTGGATAGAAGGCCACGTTTGGCAAGTCTATCCATACGCGTTGGTCCAATATGGCCAAGCCTTGCGTGTCAACAAATTATATTAGACTCATTAGTCAACGAATTTGTCACAAGGAAATTTTCATTACATGAGGAATCATACATTGTACTTATTACAATAAATCCTTTAAATACAAACCCAGTACCAATAAAGGAATTATTACAAAATAGGTCCATATTACAATCATGAAGGAACCAACTATAACCAAGACCCATTAAATTGACCACAGTTTTAATATTCCTTTGAATATACGGAATGAAGAGAACATCATGAAGTAGGAGAGTGCGGCCGTTGTCCAAGACTAGCTTGCGAGTCCCAACACCTTTCACCTCAACACATGTGTTGTTTCCTACATTGATCCACTTCATTCCTTGGGGTATCCGGTGATACTCCACGAAGGACCGTCTGTCCTTTGCTATGTGGTCGGTGGCACCTGAATCAATTATCCCAAAATGGATTAGATTCCACAAGAAATAGTGAACTAGAAACACATATGTAACTAGTATTACAAGTTACCTCGTCACTTCCACTCGTACACGAACGAGCATAGTGACCGAGCTTGTTGCACTTGAAGCACTTGATCCTTTTCAAGTCTTTCTTCTTGTGCCATTTCTTGTGCCCACCCTTATGTTTGGGTTCCTTGGTAGACTCAGGTTGCTTATTACGTTCATTAGAAGACTTCGAACGATCTTTACGTTTCTTTCCCCCGTGTGAGGAACTAGCAACCATGTGCACTTCTGCACTTGGCTTGGCAGCCGCAAGCCGCTCTTCCTCTAATTCGAGGTGCTTGGAAACATCGTTGAAGGTCTTGATGCTCTCATTATGAGTGAGATGCATCTTCATCTGATCCCACCCATTTGGTAGGGAACGTATGACTGCTTGGATTTGTTGCTCATCAGTGAGCACATGACCTGCGTCCTTTAACTCCGAGATAAGGTTCGCCATATGTCGCAGATGTTTTCCCATGGAATGATCTGGACATTTCTTATATGAATCGAACCTTATAGTTAAGGCGCGAAGTTTGGACACCGATGTGCCACCGAACTTCTCCTCTAGCTTGGACCATATGTCCATGGCTAGGTCATGTTCTCGGAAGATGCGCATTATGTCATCAGCCATACTGCTTAATAACGTAATACGCGCTATCTTGTTCTTCCGAGACCAAGCATCAAAAGCTTCCTTGTCTCGTTTGTGTTGGGCCGTAGTGCCCAACTCAGGTTCAATCATTACATTCTTTAGAGTTTCGAGCACTTCTTGCTCCTCTAAAACGTATTGTATCTTGATGGACCAAAGTTTGTAATTATCGCCGTTGAGTTTTTCACCTTTGTTTAACTCAGCGACGATATTCTTTGAAGATGAAGACATTTTACTTTTAAAATGCTGCAAAAGACACAAAAACGAAGGTTTGATCAAAACATTGCATAAAAATTCTTAAAATATAACTCCCACTTGAAATGATAATAGAATATCCCATTTGGATAGTTCTAAAAATTCAAATCCCACTTGGAATTATATTATATTTGATAAGTTACTTTCGAAAAATATTGAAGATGTTGTTCTAGAATCGAAAAGGTCTCTTCGATTCCAATCACCATCTAGAACAACCTTCAATATTCCCCCATCACTTATCAAACAATAGTACTCTTATAGTACTAGCAGCGGAAAACGAGTTTGAAAACATATTTTTCAGACATAATTCCCACTTGAAATGATAATAGAATATCCCATATGGATAGTTCTAAAATCAACTCTCACTTGGAATTATATTCATAATTTGATAAGTTACTTTCGAAAAATATTGAAGATGTTACTCTAAAATCGGAAAGGTCACTTTGTTTCCAATCACCATCTAGAGTAACTTTCAATATTTCTCCCTCACTTTATCAAATGTTAGTACTCTTATAGTACTTTGCAGCGGAAAAGCGTTTTTGAAAACTTATTTTTCAAAACGTATGAAAACGTATTTTTCAAAAAAAATGAATATTTCATCTTAGTACCCTTATGATACTTAGTGAAACATTCGGCACTTCCTGACCATTTGTCGGGAGTGAGCCGTAGCCGTGCCTAGGTCGGATCCCCCTTTTGGGATTTTCTGCAAACTATCGTCGCTGGCTCCCGTATGGATCCAGGCGTTTCTCCCCGTATGAGAGAATTTTGATGCAGACGACTGTCGTTTGGCCCCGTATGGGCTAGTCGGCACGTTCATGTTCAACCAAGGCCTTTTGCCGAATTGGTCGACCAAAACACCCAAATTGGTCGACCAATTTACCGAGGCTGGCCAAGGGCCACTGCCCTGGCCGGCCAGGGGCGGCCTGCGGCAGCCCTGGCCACTGCCAGGGCTGGCCTGGCCTCGGCCAGAGGCCGGCCAGGCCTCTGCCTGGCCCGGCCTAGGCCAGAGGCCCCTGGCCGGGGCCAGGGCCCCTGCCCTGGCCTCGGCCAGGGTGGCCCGGCCCTGGCCTGAGGCCAGGGCGCCGGCCCTGGCCTCTGCCAGGGCGGCCAGGCCCTGGCCGGGGCAAGGGCCTCTGCCCTGGCCTCGGCCAGGGCGGCCGAGCCCTGGCCTCTGCCAGGGCGGCCAGGCCCTGGCCGGGGCCAGGGCCTCTGCCCTGGCCTCGGCCAGGGTGGCCCGGCCCTGGCCTGAGGCCAGGGCACCGGCCCTGGCCTCGGCCAGGGCCGGCCAGGGCCAGGCCCTGGCCTCGGCCTGGGAGGCCGGGCCCTGGCCTGAGGCCAGGGCGCTGCCCTGGCCTCTGCCCTGGCCTCGGCCAGGGAGGCCAGGCCCTGGCCTGGCCGCGGCCAGGGCCTTCTGGCCCTGGCCGTGGCTGGCCAGGGCCGGCCATGGCCGGCCATGGCCGGCCAGGGCGGCCATGGCCGGCCAGGGCGGCCATGGCCGGCCAGGGCGGCCATGGCCGGCCGGCCATGGCCCGGCCATGGCATTTTTGCCTTGACCGGCCATGGCCCTTTGGCCATGGCCGGTTTCCCTTTTCATGGGTGGCCGCACACCCCCCGTCGGAGGGGGTTGCCGCGGTGGTTATTGGCCGTAGCCAACCCCCTCCGCATGGGGAGGGGGGTGCATGGCCTTCATAACCCATTTGGTCATGGTGCACATGCACAAAAAAAATTCATCTTCCCCGATGGGAATAACCACCACCTTCTTCTCCGGTGAAGCACCCGTTCGTCGAGGAAGTAGTTGTCCTCCAATGGCCGTGTGCCAAAAAATGAACCCACTTCAAAAATTCGTAAACTACGCGCTCCACATGAAGAGAGCGCCCATTCCCTATGAATGGAGACTCAGCATCCATGAAGAGAGCGAGTTTGACGATATGAACGGTCGGTTCTTCCCGCCACGGAGAGTTCCTGCCATATCCGTAATGACAGAAGACCCTAACGTGAAAAGAACAACCGATGCGTTCTCTCCGTCACGAAGCGTTCCTAACATATCCGTAATGGTAGGATACCCATTCGTGAAAAAGACAACGACTCGTTCATAGTTTCTCCGGGGCGAACCCGTATGGCTCCGATACCAATGTAGGATCCTGCCAAAACAGAGTTAGGATCGATAAATGAAGTTGAGACTTATGCTTGCGTACGCGGCACGGTAGTCTATGAACTTCGCCTTCGGATTCGCCACGACGGATCGAGTCTACTCACGAACGGAGTAAGGCTACTAAATCCACAATCTAAATCTCTACTTTTAGATTAAGAACTTGGATAAAGGGAGATGAAGGATTTCTGCAGAGCTTCTCTAGAATGAAGATGCATGCATGAATGCCATGCAAAGTGTAAGGAAAATGGCTAACCCTTGGGTCTTATTTATAGCCCCCAAGGTAGTTATTTTAGGATAAATTGTCCCTTTGGAACAATTTAACTAAGGTGTACCATCGTACATGGCATATTATAAGCTTAAGTTGTACCATATGCATGGTACAATATAAGCTTAAGATATTACCCCTTTATTAGCCATATGTCGCATGCACTTATGCACATATAATGCGACTTTCCCATCAATCTAGAGATCCTCTCCGCAAGGGAACATATTCCATTTGCGCACGACTTCGTGTACGCGACGTTCGAGGTCCGTATTCCCTCGTACATCCCCTACAAGGGTGTACTAACGTCTTCCATATCCAACAGTTTGCTAGACTAGGGTTTGATTGTTACTTGATTGTTAGGTGTGGTTTTGGTTTGCACATTTCCTGCACGAGTCCTCTTTGACTCTGGTGCATCGATGTGCATTATTTCTCGGAGCTTCGTGGAGAGGCATTCCTTGTCGACGTCCCCTCTTCCCAAGAGTTGGAATATCGTTACAGGGAATGGCGTGGTCTCGGTGCATCGTGGTTGCAATTCTTGCTCGTTGGTGGTCTGTGGACATGAGCTTTTCGCTGATTTCATTGTCCACGATATCATCAACTATGATGCAGTTCTTGGGATGGACTGGCTTGCGAGCTTCTATGCTACGATCGACTGTCGGAGGAAGAAGGTGGTGTTTGAGATTCCCGGACATCCAGTATTTGAGTTCAGTCGTGGTAGCAGTTCGCTTGGTCCTGTCAGATTTCAGGCCAGGCCGGTGGAGGTTGTGGCTATGCAGATGGAGCTGGAGTGGCCAGCTGTGGTGCGAGACTTTGGCGACGTCTTCCCCAAGGAGATGTCTGGTTTGCCACCTGATCGAGCTTTAGAATTTTCTATCGATCTCATTCCAGGTGCGCAGCCGATTTCGAAGGCGCCGTATCGTATGGCACCTGCAGAATTAGAGGAGTTGCGAAAGCAGTTGGATGAGCTTTTGCGGAAGGGTTATATCAATCCTAGCGTGTCTCCGTGGGGAGCACCGGTGTTGCTGGTGAAGAAGAAGGATGGTTCGCGTCGCATGTGCGTGGACTATCGGGAGTTGAATGCGGTGACCATTAAGAATAAATACCCGTTGCCTCGCATCGACGATATCTTTGATCAGCTTGGAGGTTCGAGGGTGTTTTCTGAATTGGATTTGAGGAGTGGTTACCATCAGTTGAAGGTGAAGAGGGGAGATGTTCCGAAGACAGCGTTCAGGACGAAGTATGGACACTATGAGTTTGTGGTTATGCCTTTCGGCGTAACTAACGTGCCCGCAGTTTTCATGAATCTGATGAACCTGATTTTCTACGACTTTTTGGATAAGTTTGTCGTTATCTTTATTGACGACATTCTGATCTACTCGAAGTCGGAGGAAGAGCATGCCTCGCACTTAAGGACGGTGTTGGAGATTTTGAGGAAGCATCGTTTGTATGCTAAGTTTTCGAAGTGCGAGTTTTGGCTGGATAGAGTTGCTTTTCTCAGGCATGTGGTGACTGGAGATGGTATTTCAGTGGATCCCGAGAAGATTAGGGCCATCAGAGAGTGGCCTGTTCCGTCGTCTGCGTCTGAGATTCGGAGCTTCCTTGGACTCGCTGGTTACTATCGGCGTTTCATTAAGGACTTTTCTCGTATTGCTGAGCCGATGACCAGGTTGACGCGGAAGGGTGTTGCTTTTGTTTGGTCGGGTGATTGTGAGAGTGCTTTTGGTATTCTGAAGGAGAGGTTGACGACTGCCCCTATTCTTGTTGTGCCTGATCGCAGCGGTGGATTTGAGATCTTTTGCGATGCTTCTGGCAAGGGTCTCGGTTGTGTGTTGCATCAGCATGGACATGTTGTGGCTTATGCGTCTCGTCAGCTTAAGGTTCACGAGAAGAATTACCCGACGCATGATTTGGAGTTGGCTGCCGTTGTGTTTGCTCTTAAGATTTGGAGGCACTTCCTGCTGAGTGAGAAAGTGAAGATTTTCACCGATCACAAAAGCTTGAAGTACATTTTCACTCAGAAGGAGCTCAACATGCGACAGCGTCGATGGTTGGAGCTTATGGCAGATTATGAGATTGATTTGTAGTTTCACCCTGGCAAGGTGAATGTGGTTCCGGATGCTTTGAGTAGGCGTCCAGCGGTGATGATTTTGACCTCGTAGTGGAGATTGCAGCAGGATTTTTGCGAGTCTGGCGTGGAGATTGTTCTTCCTGGGGAGGCTTCGTCGTTGATGTACATGCATGTACAGTCGACGATCGTGGATCGGATTAAGGCTGGCCAGGCTGAGGATCCGAAGCTGGTGAAGATTCGGGAGCAGGTGGAAGCCGGTCTGCGGATGACTTTTTGATTCATGAGGATGGCTCGCTGAGGTTTGGAGCCAGGTTGTGTGTGCCGGCTGGGGTTATTAGAGAGGAGTTGATGGTGGAGGCACACAGTTCGCTGTATTCTGTGCATCCTGGTGGCACTAAGATGTACCAGGATCTTCGTCTGAATTATTGGTGGCATGGTATGAAGAGGAGTGTGGCTCGGAGTGTAGCCAAGTGCTTGGTTTGTCAACAAGTAAAGGCGGAGCATCAGCGTACGGCCGGGTTGCTACAACCGCTTCCGATTCCGGAGTGGAAATGGCAACACATCACTATGGATTTCGTGACTGGACTACCTCGGAGTCCGAAGCAGAATGACGCGATTTGGGTGATCGTAGATCGATTGACCAAATCTGCGCACTTTATTCCGTTCCAAGTGGGACAGTCCACTGAGGCGCTAGCGAGGAGATATATGGAGGTAAATTCTTTTACTCTCCGTTTTATTTCCTTTTCCTAGTTTGGATAGTGATGTAACGTGAGTCGTGCAGGAGGTCGTGCGACTTCATGGAGTCCCGTGAGTATCGTGTCTGACAGAGACACGAGGTTCACATCTCAGTTCTGGCAGAGTTTGCAGAAGAGCTTGGGTACGCGTCTGAGTTTCAGCACGGCGTACCATCCGCAGACGGATGGCCAGTCCGAGAGGACGATTCAGATTTTGGAAGACATGCTGAGGGCGTGCATGTTGGATTTCAAGGGTTCGTGGGAGGAATTGGTGGAGTTCTCTTACAACAACAGCTTCCAGGCGAGTATTGGCATGGCGCCTTTCGCCGCTCTTTATGGGAGGAAATGTCGATCGCCATTGAGTTGGGATGACGTTGGTGATCGGGAGTTGTTGGGACCTGAGATGATCGTGGAGGCCGTGGATATCGTCAGGAATATTCAGGAGAGGTTGAGAATTGCTCAGGACCGTTTTAAGCATTGGGCGAATGCTAAACGCCGTCCTTTGGAATTTCAGCCGGGCGACCATGTGTTCTTGAAGATTTCCCCGAATCGCGGTGTTATTCGTTTTGGGAAGAGAGGGAAGTTGAGCCCGCGATACATTGGACCATTTGACATTTTGGAGAGGGTTGGCGAGGTAGCGTATCGCTTGGCCTTGCCGCCATCTTTGGAAGGAGTTCACAATGTTTTCCATGTGTCGCAGCTTCGTCGATACATTAGCGATCCATCTCATGCTGTGGATTTTTCGGAGATTACCGTTCGCCCCGATATGACGTATGACCAGCATCTAGTGCAGATTCTGGACAGGCGTCAGAAATCGCTTCGAAACAAGATTGTCAATCTTGTGAGGGTGATGTGGCGACACGGCTCACCTGGAGAGTCTACTTGGGAGAATGAGGATGAGATGCGAGAGCGTTTCCCACTTTTGTTTCCGGACACGTGA
The DNA here is from genome assembly GCA_030789695.1 of Scilla litardierei. NCBI lineage: Eukaryota > Viridiplantae > Streptophyta > Magnoliopsida > Asparagales > Asparagaceae > Scilla > Scilla litardierei. The sequence goes on along the minus strand of CM061142.1, from coordinate 511,149,038 downwards.
GCGTTTGGAAATTCTGAGGACGGAATTTTTCTTAAGTTGGGGAGGATGTAACAACTGCTTTTCATGTATCTGGATTTATTATGATATAATATATGTTTTGGTGGATTTTCTCCTCATGTGTGGTTTTCGTCTCCGTAACTTTCATTTTCGATCGTTCCGTCGTGTTTTCTCGTTTCTTCCTTAGGATCGTCGATTTCGAAGCAAGTCATTCGTGACGGGCTTCATAACGGTCGTATCTTACTATTAGATCAAGCCTAGGAGTCTTAGGAATCGATCCCGGAGCTCCACGCTCCGTATCGGAACTTTTGGTGCACGTTAGCCGGTATGAGAAGGGGCACCGACCGACTAGATGACGATCCAGTCGGTCGGCAATCCTTCTTGGACCGACTAGTTGGCTTTCTAAATTATTCAGGAGTTACTGTTTATCGTTAGTCGGTCTAAGAACGTTGGTTGACCGACTAGGTTGCAAACTAGTCGGTCAGCAATGCTTCTTTAACCGACTAACTCTTCAACTTAATTTTAGTATCAATACTGTTCACTCTTAGTCGGTCTAAGTTCATCTCTCGACCGACTAGATGTAAAACTAGTCGGTCAGTGGTTGTTCTTTGACCGACTAAATCTAAATCCTAATTCTGTACAGGAGTTACTGTTTACACTTAGTCGGTCCGCGTTGGTCGACCGACCGACTAGTTGCCAAACTAGTCGGTCAGTGGTTGCTCTTTGACCGACTAATCTGTGTTAAAACCCTAATTTCTGGGCAGCCGCCAGCCCAACCTATTTATACCCCTCCCAAACGTTTTCTTCTTCCTCCACTCGACCAAAAACCCTAGTTTCTCCCCCATTGAGCCCCCATCTTCCTCCAAGCCTTATTCCTTCATCCCAAGCCCTAGATCCATCATCTAAACCCTCCATCAACTCATTCTACCTCTCATCTTCCCCAAAATCTCACCAAATCCCCAAAATCCCCCAAAAACCCTAACTCTCCAAACTTCTCCATTTGTTTCCAGATCTGGTCCTAAGGTTCTCCGGAGTGTTTCTTCCGCCTCCTCTCGGTAAGAAATCGATCTCTCGATGTTTTCATAACCTATTTTTATTTTTATGAAACCCTAATGAAATTTCATGTTGTTTGATGATTGTTTCCCCATAACAGCGATTTCCCCCGTAAAATTAGCATCCGCGAGACGAACCTTCGAAATCGTCATCCCCGGTGCTAGGCAAGTGAAACTTGCCACTTAGGGTTTAGGCCATGTTTTAGGCCATCTTGCTTGTTGTAGGCGTAAAAGAGGCTAGGCGACGAAATGATACTCGCCTAGGCGCAAATTGGGGAACTAGCTTGACAACGAAGCTAGATCCGACATTTAGCATGTTGCACAATTACCATGTCATGTTTAAATTCCATTAACTGTACGTAAATTAATTGTCATGTCATTGCATTCTTTAAGTGATCCCGTGATTGCGTAGCATCGCTACAATACTTGTGTTTCCTGGCTCGTGACCAGAAGCGAGCATAATGAGTTGCTAACCCCAACGCTCGATATTGAATTGTGAACTTGGAAAACAAGCTCCCGTGCGGGGCAACCCTGGCTCACTTGCTGGGCTCATGTACAGGGACCCTGGCTTGTTTACGTGTGGGATGGGGTAAGGGTTAAGCGGCCATTCAACTGAGAGTCTGCCCGATCAACAACTGCAGTTGTAAGGCGTAAACTCTCGGGTGGGGTAGTGTTTAGTGCCGATCGGCGTGAATGTTGTACCATTCAGCTGAAGGGCGTAAACATCTACAAAACAACGTGAAACGTGAATTGATTGAGATTGTTAGTAGCTTGGCTACTCTTGTCTTGTCCCGATAATTGTTCTCTTGTACAAATTGTCTTGCCATGTCTTGATCGTGCACTCATGTTATAACTGCCATGTCATGTATACTATAACTGCTAGGCTGCTAGTTGCCTTACTTTCAGTTTCCTTGCCCAAGTCTTTTAGACTTGCTGACATGTGCCCCTTTACTCTTTTGGGTGACACATGTTAGATCCTGAGCCTGAGTACCTTGTTGAGGACGAGGTGTTTGCTGACGCAGAGCCCGAGCTTGTGTTTGACGGGGAGTACGTGGACACTGGGGACCAGTCCTAGTGTCTTCGTTGTGTTTTCCTTTTGTTTAGACTGCTGTTTTGTTGTCGATGCGTGGCACCTATACTTTGTTATGTCGTTGCTTTTGTTGGCCTTGTTCTGGGCCTTTAGACTCTTTCTTTTAGCCTGGTGGCTTTTCTGGATGTTGGACTTATTTTCCATGTTGGACAATTTATGAGATATGGGATTTTATTTCAGTCTCTCTTTGTGTTATTATTGTTGTTCCATTGTGGTTACAGGGACCTGCTTATGTTTTATTGACGCTTATCGGGTTTGGGGCTTCACAGCTCCACTCTCGTGCGGACCTCTTCACGTCTCGCCTCCATTTTAGGGAAGCTGGGCGTGACATAGGCCATGCTTTAGGCCACTTACTTGTTGTAGGCATAAAAGAGACTAGGTGACGAAATGATACTCGCCTAGGCGCAACTTCAGGATCTAGCTTGACTACGAAGCTTGATCCGACTACTTTTAATTATTTGCATCTTATCTGCCATGTTTAAATTCAATTGACGGTACACGAATTATCTGTACATGCCATGATATCCATGTTGAATGTTGCATTCGTAGCACACGCTACATTACTTGGACTACTTGATCCAGCTAGGCACCTGCTTCTAGCGGGCACAACCCTACGCCAAAAATACCTTGGATTGTGAACTAAAAAACGAGCTCTTGTGCGGGGCAACCCTGGCTCATTTACTGAGCATCATGTACAGGGACCCTGGCTCGTTTACATGTGGGAGGGGTGAGGGTTAAGCGACCATTCAACTGGGAGTCTGCCCGATCAGCAACTTCAGTTGTAAGGCGTAAACTCTGGGTTCTGGGGTAGTGTTAAGCAGTCACTCAGTGTGAATGTTAAACAGTTCAGCTGTAAGGCGTAAACATCTACAAATAACTTGAAAACATGACTAGTGAGAAGATCGAGATGGTTAGTAGCTTGGCCACTCTTGACATGCCATGATAATTGTTCTCTTGCACTTATTGTTACACCATGTCTTACTTGTGCACTCATACCATAACTGCCATGTCATGCATACTATAACTGCTAGGTTGTTAGTTTACCTTTCCTTCAGTTTCCTTGCCCAAGTCTTTTAGACTTGCTGACATGTGCCCCTTTCTCTTTTGGGTGACACATGTTAGATCCTGAGCCAGAGTTCGTTGTTGAGGACGTGGTGTTCGTTGACGCTGAGTCAGAGCCCGCGTTCATCGAGGAGTTTGAGGACACAGGCGATCAGTCGTAGAGACTGTTTGTGTTGTTATTAGACTGCTTTAGTTGTCGGTGCGTAGCACCAATACTTTGTGCCGTGTTGGCTTTTGTTGGCCATGTTTTGGGCCTAGACTCTTTCTTTTAGCCTGGTGGCTTTTCTGGATGTTGAACTTAATTTTAATGTTTGGACATTGCTAAGATTTGGGATTTTATTTCTGTATCTCCTTGTGTTATTATCTTGTTCTGCTCGTGGTTACATGGACCTGCATATGTTTTATTGACGCTTATCAGGCGTGTAGCTTCACAGATCCACGTTTGAGCGGACCTATTCACGTCTCGCCTCCATTTTAGGAAAGCGGGGCGTGACAGGTTTTGTTGGTGGCCCATGCAGGTCCTCTTCTGTAACTGCGATTATCGGAATAACGATAATAATGTTAGAATGTCCAATAAACTAATTTCGGCATCCGAGTCATAAGCTATGAGTCTAATTTGTTTCGTTTTATGCGTCATTAGATGGCAGGAAGGTGAAATACCCGTGGTGGTGGTGGTGCGCCCCCTCATGACGAGGAGCCTGAGCGGGAGCCTACCAATGGAGAGATGATGCGAATGATGCTTCAGATGATGCAGGTGCAGCAGGGCGTGCTCCTGCAAGTCCAGAATGCTCCAGTTGTTTGAGCTGCTCGGGCAATTCCGGAGGCCCCTCGGTTCGAGCCAGGAGCGAAGCAGTTTCGGGAGCTGGGTCCCGCTTATTTTGATGGGTCTGAGGGTCCTATAGCTACCGATGAGTGGATTCGGAATATAGAGGATAATTTGAAGATGGCCAAGATCAGCTCGGCTGGATGGGTTGATTTTGCGAAGAGGCAGCTCAAGGATAATGCTCGGAACTGGTGGGATGCGGAAGAGAAGATGCTGGTAGAGCCGATAGCTTGGGCTACCTTTAAGTCCAGGTTTGATGAGGAGTTCTTCCCGAAGGCTGTCAGGAAGGAGATGATGCAGCGTTTTATTGAGCTGAAGCAAGGGAGCTTGACGGTGGACTAGTACCACCAAGAGTTCACTAGGCTGAGTCGGTTTGCACCGAAGATGGTGCATGATGCTGATGAGAGGGCTCAGAGGTTCCTGCAGGGACTTGCTTTGGAGCTTCAGAGTTTTGTGTCTTCCTCTGATCTGGAATCTTATCAGAAGGTTCTGGTAGCTGCGAGGAGGCAGGAGCTGAACCTGAGCCAGAGGAGGGGACATGTTGCTGGAGCTGTGAAGAGGCCTATGGAGCAGGCCAGAGCGGTGGTTAGGCCTGGTTTCAAGCCTAATCATCCGGTGCAGTTCAAGAGGCCAGGAGGGCCTAATCTGAAGACTTGCCATTTCTGCAGCAAGACTGGACACATCAAGGAGCAGTGTAGAAGATTTCTGGGCCAGTGTTTGGTTTGTGGTGATGCTTCTCATGTCGCGAAGGATTGTCGGCATGCGAATCAGTTGCGGAGAGCGCCGGATGGTGTTCAGCAGCAGAGAGCACCTGTTGTAGCACAGCCGTTGCAGCAGAGAGCGCCTGTTCCTGCTGGACGTGGAGCAGCTCTTGTCCCACAGAGGCAGGCCTTTCAGCAGGCTTTTCCGCCAAGGAGGCAGGCTTTTCTGATGACCGCTATGGAGAGTGAGGCAGTGGATGAGGTTATCGCAGGTAACCCTCAATCTAGTTGTTTCCTTCCTTAGTTAGTTTTAGTTATTAGATTATGTTTGGTTGCTTACATATGGTTGTTTGCTAGAATAGGATCTGATTGTTAGATCGCTTGTTAGGTGTGATTCTGGTTTGCACATTTCCTGCACGAGTCCTCTTTGACTCTGGTGCATCGATGTGCATTATTTCTCGGAGCTTCGTGGAGAAGCATTTCTTGTCGACGTCCCCTCTTCCCAAGAGTTGGAATATCGTTACAGGAAATGGTGTGGTCTCGGTGCATCATGGTTGCGATTTTTGCTCGTTGGTGGTTTGTGGACATGAGCTTTACGCTGATTTTATTGTCCACGACATCATCAACTATGATGCGGTCCTTGGGATGGATTGGCTTGCGAGCTTCTATGCTACAATCGACTGTCAGAGGAAGAAGGTGGTGTTCGAGATCCCCGGACATCCAATATTTGAGTTCAGCCGGGGTAGCAGTTCGCTTGGCCCTGTCATATTTCGGGCCAGACCGGTGGAGTTTGTGGCTATGCAGATGGAGCTGGAGAGGACAGGAGATGTCTGGATTGCTGCCCGATCGAGCTCTCGAATTTTCGATTGATCTTATTCTGGGAGCGCAGCCAATTTCGAAAGCGCCCTATCGTATGTCACCCGCTGAGTTGGAGGAATTGCGGAAGCAACTGGATGAGCTTTTGCAGAAGGGTTATATCAATCCTAGTGTGTCTCCGTGGGGAGCACCGGTCTTGCTGGTGAAGAAGAAGGATGGTTCGCATCGTATGTGCGTGGACTATCGGGAGTTGAATGCGGTGACCATCAAGAATAAATACCCGTTGCCTCGCATCGATGATATTTTTGATCAGCTTGGAGGTTCGAGGGTGTTTTCAAAGTTGGATCTGAGGAGTGGTTATCATCAGCTGAAGGTGAGGAAGGATGATGTTCCGAAGACAGCATTCAGGACGAAGTATGGACACTACGAGTTTGTGGTTATGCCTTTCGGTGTAACCAATGCACCCGTAGTTTTCATGAATCTGATGAATCTGATCTTCTATGACTTTTTAGATAAGTTTGTCGGTATCTTTATTGACGACATTCTGATCTATTCAAAGTCGGAGGAAGAGCATGCCTCGCACTTGAGGACGGTGTTGGAGATTTTGAGAAAGCATCGTTTGTATGCTAAGTTTTCGAAGTGCAAGTTTGGGCTGGACAGAGTTGCTTTTCTCGGGCATGTGGTGTCTGGCGATGGTATTTCAGTGGATCCCGAGAAGATCAAGGCCATCAGAGAGTGGCATGTTTCGCAGTCAGCATCTGAGATCCGGAGTTTCCTTGGGCTTGCTGGTTACTATCGGCGCTTCATTAAGGACTTTTCCCGTATTGCTGAGCCGATGACCAGATTGACGCAGAAGGATGTACCTTTTGTTTGGTCGGGTGATTGTGAGAATGCCTTTGGTGTTCTGAGGGAGAGATTGACGACTGCCCCTATTCTTGTTGTGCCTGATTGCAGTGGAGGATTCGAGATCTTTTGCGATGCTTCTGGCAAGGGTCTCGGTTGTGTGTTGCATCAGCACGGGCATGTAGTGGCATATGCTTCGCGTCAGCTCAAGACTCATGAGAAGAATTACCCGACACACGACTTGGAGTTGGCTGCTGTCGTGTTTGCACTCAAGATTTGGAGGCACTTCCTGTTGAGTGAGAAAGTGAAGATCTTCACCGATCACAAAAGCTTGAAGTATATTTTTACTCAGAAGGAGCTCAACATGCGACAACGTCGATGGTTGGAGCTCATGGCGGATTATGAGATTGATTTGCAGTTTCACCCTAGCAAGGTGAATGTGGTTCCTGATGCGCTGAGTAGGCTTCCAGTGGTGATGTTGTTGCCTTCGAAGTGGAGATTGCAGCAGGATTTTTTGCGAGTCTGGTGTTGAGATCGTTCTTCTTGGAGAAGTTTCTTCGTTGATGTGTATGCAGATACAGTCGACGATCATGGATATGATCAAGGCTGGTCAGGCTGGAGACCCGAAGTTGGTGAAGATTCGGGAGCAGGTGGAAGCTGGTCTGCGGACTGACTTTTTGATTCATGAGGATGGCTCGCTGAGGTATGGAGCTAGGTTGTGTGTGCCAGCTAGGGATATCAGAGAGAAGTTATTAGTTGAGGCACACAGTTCACCGTATTCTGTGCATCCTGGGGGTACCAAGATGTACAAGGATCTTCGTCTGAATTTTTGGTGGCATGGTATGAAGAGGAGTGTGGCTCGGAGTGTGGCCAAGTGTCTGGTTTGCCAGCAGGTAAAGGCGAAGCATCAGCATACGACAGGGTTGCTACAACCGCTTCCGATTCTGGAGTGGAAGTGGCAACACATCACTGTGGATTTCGTGACTGGACTACCTCGGAGTCCGAAGCAGAATGACGCGATTCGGGTGATCGTAGACCGATTGACCAAATCTGCGTACTTTATTCCATTTCGAGTAGGACAGTCCACTGAGGCGCTAGCGAGGAGATACATGGAGGTAAATTCTTTTACTCTCCGTTTCTATTTCCTTTTCCTAGATAGATAGTGATGTAACGTGAATCGTGCAGGAGATCGTACGACTTCACGGAGTCCCTGTGAGTATCGTGTCGGACAGAGACACGAGGTTCACATCTCAGTTCTGGCAGAGTTTGCAGAAGAGTTTGGGTACGCGCCTGAGTTTCAGCACGGCGTACCATCCACAGACAGATGGCCAGTCCGAGAGGACGATTCAGATCTTGGAGGACATGCTGAGGGCGTGCATGTTGGATTTCAAGGGTTCGTGGGAGGACCATCTACATCTAGTGGAGTTCTCTTACAACAACAGCTTCCAGGCGAGTATTGCCATGGCGCCTTTTGCCGCGCTGTACAGGAGGAAATGTCGTTCGCCATTGAGTTGGGACGACATTGGTGATCGGGAGCTGTTGGGACCTGAGATGATTGTGGAGGCTGTGGATATTGTCAAGAACATTCGGGATAGGTTGAGGATTGCTCAGGACCGTTTTAAGCATTGGGCGGATGCTAAACGCCGTCCTTTGGAGTTTCAGCCAGGCGACCATGTGTTCCTGAAGATTTCCCCAAATCGTTGTGTGATTCGCTTTGGGAAACGGGAGAAGTTGAGCCCGCGATACATTGGACCGTTTGACATTCTGGAGAGAGTTGGCGAGGTAGCCTACCGCTTAGCCTTGCCGCCATCTTTGGAAGGATTTCACAATGTTTTCCATGTGTCGCAGCTTCGTCGATACATCAGCGATCCATCTCATGCTGTAGATTTCTCGGAGATTACCGTTCGCCCTGATATGACGTATGACCAACAGCCAGTGCAGATTCTGGACAGGCGTCAGAAGTCGCTCTGGAACAAGGTTGTCAATCTTGTGAGGGTGATGTGGCGACACGGCTCGCCAGGAGAGTCTACTTGGGAGAGAGAGGATGAAATGAGGGAGCGCTACCCACTTTTGTTCCCGGACACGTGAGTGTTGGGAAATTCTGAGGACGGAATTTTTCTTAAGTTGGGGAGGATGTAACGACTGGTTTTTCATGTATTTGGATTATCTATATTATATATATATATTGGTGGATTTTCTCCTTACGTGTGGTTTCAATCTCCGTAGCTTTCGTTTTCGTTCGTTTCTTTGTGATTTCCTAGCTTCTTCCTTAGATCATTGAGCTTGGAGTAAGTCACACATGACGAGCTTCATATCGCTCATATCTTAGAGATAGGTTGATCTTAGAAGCCGTAGGAATCTTCCCGGAAACTTCGCGCTTCGATTCGAGACTTTTTGTGCACTTTAGTTGGTTCAAGAAGGGGAACCAACCAACTAGATTCCAATCTAGTCGGTCAGGAACTCTTCTCAAACCGACTAGTTCATTAAATCAAAAATCAGAAGTTACTGTTTACTCTTAGTCGGTCTAAGAACAACCACCGACCGACTAGATGTGAAACTAGTCGGTCAGAACTTGCTCTCAGACCGACTAGTTCCTTCGATTGATTTCACCTAAGTTACTGTTTATCGTTAGTCGGTCTAAGAACGTTTTTCGACCGACTAGGTTGCAAACTAGTCGGTCAGCCATTGTTCTTTAACCGACTAGTTCATTGACCATTTTTGATGCCGAGTTACTGTTTGATCTTAGTCGGTCACAGATGGTCGACCGATCGACTAGTTCTCAAACTAGTCGGTCAACAACTCTTCTTTGACCGACTAATCGACCCCGTAAACCTAGGGTTTGCCCAGCCGCCGGGTTGTTTCCTATTTAAACCCCAAATCGTTTTCTTTTCTTTCTCTCTCTTCTCTTGGCCATTTTCTTTCCCCCTTGACCTCTGATCTTCCCCAACCTTCCTCTAGCTCTTCTCCTTCATTCCTGGAGCCCTCACCCTCTCCATTTGCGCCGGCCACCTCCTTTAGGCCGTCGGCAAACCCCCAAAACCCCTCGGAACCCCATTTCTCAGATTTTCTCGCCATTTCCAGATCTGAGCCGTAGTTCTTCGGATCGTTCTTCCGTTGCCGTGCTTTCTCGGCATCGTTCTTCCGCTACGATACGGGTAGTAAATCGATCCTTTAATATTCTCATAACCAACCTTGTGATTTTTGTTAAACCCTAATAGAACTGATATCGTTTTGCCATGGCAGCGATCCCATTCCGTAGAATAGAGTTGTGAGACGTTTTACCGTCGACCGTCATCGTCGGTATCAGGCAAGTGAAACTTGCCACTTAGGGTTTTAGGCCATGCTTTAGGCCACTTACTTGTTGTAGGCGTAAAAGAGACTAGGCGACGAAATGATACTCGCCTAGGTGCAACTTCAGGATCTAGCTTGACAACGAAGCTTGATCCGACTACTTTAATTTATTTGCATCTTATCTGCCATGTTTAAATTCAATTGACGGTACACAAATTATCTGTACATGCCATGCTATCCATGTTGAATGTTGCATTCGTAGCACACGCTACATTACTTGTACTACTTGATCCGGCTAGGCACCTGCTTCTAGCGGGCACAACCCTACGCCAAAAATACCTTGGATTGTGAACCAAAAAACGAGCTCTTGTGCGGGGCAACCCTGGCTCATTTATTCAGCATCGTGTACAGGGACCCTGGCTCGTTTACATGTGGGAGGGGTGAGGGTTAAGCGGCCATTCAACTGGGAGTCTGCCCGATCAGCAACTTCAGTTGTAAGGCGTAAACTCTGGGTTCTGGGGTAGTGTTAAGTGGCCACTCAGTGTGAATGTTAAACAGTTCAGCTGTAAGGCGTAAACATCTACAAATAACTTGAAAACGTGACTAGTGAGAAGATCGAGATGGTTAGTAGCTTGGCTACTCTTGACATGCCATGATAATTGTTCTCTTGCACTTATTGTTACACCATGTCTTACTTGTGTACTCATACCATAACTGCCATGTCATGCATACTATAACTGCTAGGTTGTTAGTTTACCTTTCCATCAGTTTCCTTGCCCAAGTCTTTTAGACATGCTGACATGTGCCCTTTTCTCTTTTGGGTGACACATGTTAGATCCTGAGCCAGCGTTCGTTGTTGAGGACGTGGTGTTCGTTGACGCTGAGTCAGAGCCCGCGTTCATCGAGGAGTTTGAGGACACGGGCGATCAGTCGTAGAGACTGTTTGTGTTGTTGTTAGACTGCTTTAGTTGTCGGTGCGTAGCACCAATACTTTGTGCCGTGTTGGATTTTGTTGGCCATGTTTTGGGCCTAGACTCTTTCTTTTAGCTTGGTGGATTTTCTGGATGTTGAACTTAATTTTAATGTTTGGACATTGTTGAGATTTGGGATTTTATTTCTGTATCTCCTTGTGTTATTATCTTGTTCTGCTCGTGGTTATAGGGACCTGCATATGTTTTATTGACGCTTATCAGGCGTGTAGCTTCACAGCTCCACGTTTGAGCGGACCTTTTCACGTCTCGCCTCCATTTTAGGGAAGCGGGGCGTGACAAAAAGACAGTCGACTGTATATACAGCATTAGTCGACTGGCCGTAGAAGTCAGATCAAACAGAGTTTGGACAAGGATAGACAGGCGACTAGTTTACAATACACAGTCGACGGTCACTAGGACAGGCGCCTGTGAATCGTTCAACAGTAGCCTGTGCGAAATAATCAGAGAAGGCCCAAATCTATATTGTAATAGTCTGTGCATAACAGGCGACTGTAGAACAAAACACAGTCGACTGTTTTTGAGACAATCGACTGTAAACTGTTCAGCAGTCGGCTGTTATGAACAATCCTAGCACAAACACAAGAGAATTGAATTGGGATCAAAGGACAAATGGTCTAATGAAGTCCTATGATAGAATGTAGATGTGTGTGAGTGCTCCATCAAAGTTCTACTTCTAAGCTACATACTAGAAGAGATAAAAGAAAAGTTACATTAACGAATAATCTCTTCTTTCCATCGTATGAGCTTGAAGTCTTTACGGAGCTTCAATCATCAATCTACGATCATCCAATTCATGTCATTTGCCTTCAATGACATTTATGAGTCATCCATTACTAGTTGATCTTCATAATAAGCTTAGGCAATGGATTAACTGAAAAATAGGGGATTAGTCACAAGTATTTATGTTTGCTCATCATTAACACCAAGTAGGGAGAAGACCAATACTCAACAATAATCAAATTTAGAGTCGCGCAAAAGCTCAGACGATGGGGTAGCATTCTTGGTTTGAGGTTTCTTGCAACCCTGGGTCGGAGGAGGCTTAGGTACCCTAACCCTAGGTTCCTTTGGAAGCTTAAGGGACTTGCCCTTAGTAGAAGAGCTAGTTTTGGGTGCCATGAACAAGAAATTGATCGAACAAGTGAAAGTATGGCTCGAATCGACAAAAGAAGTGAGGAGAATATACTACCCGATGGAGGAGGAAGAAATCCAAGATCGGAACGACGGTGGAGGAAGAAATGACGAGTAAATGGCAGCCAAGAGGAGCAATCGACGACCGGAGGAGAGATGGAGGGTTCTCATTTGAAGAAAAGAGAAGAGGGAAGTCGATCGGAGGAGAGAGAAAAGAAACATTGCAGATCTTTTAAGTGGAGGTCGAGAGAGATCTGGGCCGTTGGATCAAAAATAACGGCTCAGATCGTGGGCAACGAACCGCCAAACTGGGCGGAGTGGCGATTGATGCATAATGTGTAGTCACATGTCAACCCCTGAATGAAAAATGACTCAGAAAACAGACAGGCACATGTAGAAGGAATTACAGTCGCTTGTATATGGACATGCTCATGTCAAATGACTTACAGGGGCTTGTTGCAGAATAAAATTTTGAAGAAAGTTTGAGCCATCTCTCAGGAAAATTGGTGACAATTGATCAGGCGCCTGATAACTCGCCTAGGCTAAGACTGGTCGACTGGAAAATGACAATCAGTTGCCTATGATGAATACGAGTTATGAAGACTAAAATTCTGGATATTGGGCAGTCGACTGTAGAAGAGATGGAAGTCGACTGTCCTGGTTCTGAAATTTAGAATAATGTTAGAATCAAGGATATGAGACTACTCACTCTTAGACCTATACTCTCATAACTCTAATAGCATCAAATCACAATCAATAATATATAGATTAACGTACATAACAATCAAATAAATCCAAACATAAAATCAACAAAAATTTCCAATAAATCTCATTGAAAACATAAGTGATAATATGACATATATGAACAGGATATACGAGAATGATCAGATGAGCTCAAAAATGGTTATAACAAATATAAATGAGCTCCTAAATATCAGATTAACCCATAATCCCTAATTCTCCATGCAACTGCACAAATGAGTCTTCTTTAAGAGGTTTAGTGAAGATGTCGATGATTTGTTTTTGGGTTTCAATGTACTCTAAGATGATGTCCTTCTTACCTACATGATCATTTATAAAATGGTGTCTCACATATATGTGTTTGGTACGAGAGTGGTGTATTGGATTTTTGGAAAGACGTTTTTCACTTTGGTTATCAACCATGATAGGGCATGTATCACAATTGACAGCATAGTCCTTAAGTGTGTGTCTCATCCAAAGGAATTGTGCACATGCAAGACGCACATCAATATATTCTACTTCAGTCGTGGACAATGATGCCGAGTTTTGTTTCTTGGAAAACCAAGAAATAAGGGAATTTCCTAGAAAATGGCAAGTGCCACTGGCACTCTTCCTATCGGATTTGCATCCCGAAAAATCGACATCACTATATACGATTAACTCATATGTGCTAGACTTAGGGTAAAGTGACCCATAATCTAGTGTATGATTGAGGTAATGAAAAATTCGTTTAACTGCAATCAAGTGTGACTCTTTAGGTCTAGCTTGATATCTAGCACAAAGATATACGGAGAACATAATATCGGGCCTACTAGCAGTTAAGTAAAATAAGCTACCGATCATACCTCGATATATACGAATGTCTACATCTTTTCCGTTCTCATCCTTATGTAGATGGGTTGTCGTACTCATGGGAGTTCGTTTACTTGAAGACGATTCCATCCCAAATCGCTTGATAAGCTCCCCGGTGTACTTTGTTTGATGTATGAAAGTCCCATCCTTCATTTGCCGAATTTGTAGTCCAAGGAAGTAGTTGAGCTTACCCATATGTTTCATCTCGAATTCATCTTTCATAGACTTAGAAAATTCTTGAAAAAGATTAAAGTTAGTAGAACCAAATATTATATCGTCTACATACACTTGAATTAAAAAGATGTCATTTTCATATGAAAAGAGTTGAATCAACTTCACCCATTTTAAAACCTAAATCCAAAAGAAAGGTTTTGAGTCGATCATACAAAGCTCTAGGAGCTTGTCTCAACCCATATAACGCTTTCTTAAGTTTGAAAGCATGGGTTGGAAATATTTCATGAATGAAACCGGGTGGTTGAGAAAAAAACTTCTTCATTAACGATACCATTTAAAATGCACTTTTAACATCCATTTGAAATAATTTAAAATTTTTACGAAATGCAAAAAATAAAAGCAACCTAATAGCTTCTAATCTAGCTACGAGGGCAAAGAATTCTTCGAAATCAATACGTTCCTCTTGTCGGTAGCCTTGACCTACTAACCTTGCTTTGTTCCTTGTGATGACCTTGCTCTCATCCGTCTTGTTCTTAAAAATCCATTTGGTCCCAAAGGCTTGGTGACCATTTGGACGAGGAACAAGTTCCCAAACTTCATTTCTTTCAAATTGCATGAGCTCATCTTCCATTGCGACTATCCATGAGCTATCTTTATAAGCTTCTTGGATGTTCTTTGGCTCAACGGTAGAGACAAAAATGCAATGAGAGAATTCATCAATCCTTGACCTTATTCGGACACCCACACCAATGTCTCCAATAATTTGGTCATGAGAGTGGTTACGAACAGTCAGATAAGCTTTGGGAATACTTGGATCACTTGGAACATCATCAACATTTTCATTAGTATTGTTAGTCTCAATAATAGAATCATTAATTTTAACATTACTAATGAAATCACATAAAACATCTACACTATCATCGACAACATGAGGAATATCAAAATTTTCATAAAATGAAATGTGTAGTGATTCCTCGATCGTTGAAGAGGTTTTGTTGTATATCCGGTTGGCTTTGCTATGTGTGGAATATCCAACAAAGATTTCTTCATCGGATCTTGGCTAAAAAATATCTAAGTTATCATAGGTGTTCTTTATAAAATATTTTGAACCAAAAACACAAAAATATTAAACTTGCGGTTTTTATCATAAAATAATTCAAAACAAGTTTTGTTCGTTCGAGGCCTCACTAGGATCCTATTTAGCACATAACATGCAGTGTGCACCGCCTCCACCCAAAATGGTATTCCAAGATGACTATCATGGAGTATGGTGCATGCACACTCAATTAGGGACCTATTCTTTCTCTCAACAACACCTTTTTCGGTGGTTCACGGGAAAAAGAAAAGTTATGAGTAATCCCGTTGACATTACAAAACTTAGTGAAAAATTCATTCTCGAATTCTCCTCCATGATCACTACGAATAGCGATAATGGTGATTCCTAAGAGATTTTGAATTTTCATTGCAAATATAGTAAACCCTTCAAAAGCTTCATTTTTATTGGTTAAAAATGAAACCCAAGTAAATCTAGAGAAGTCATCTACGACGACTAAACCATAATGAGCATTACCTAAAGATGCGATTCTAGTTGGCCCAAATAAATCTAAATGAAGTAATTCTAGGGGCCTCTTAGAAGTTATGTCATCTTTAAGTTTAAAAGATGATTTACTTAGTTTACCTCTTTGACATGAATCACAAAAGTTTTTCTTACTAAAAGAAATCTTCGGAAAACCTTTTCACAAGATCACGGTTAGCTAACTTATATAAGTGCTTACAATGAACATGACCAAAACGGCGATGCCATAATAGATGTTCATTTGTATAAGAAACTAAGCAATTGTAAAGGCCCAAATTTCAATGTACGCGTATTTGTACGTATTTTGGCGTAGATGCGTACGTATAATTTTTGGGAGTATGCTCGTATTTTTGTTTTAATTATTTGGTGTAGGAATTATTTTTAGAAGATTTTAAACTCATCAATTGAATTTAGTAAATAAGAGTATTTGGATGAATACTTGTATTTAAAGTGTATATGGTATTTCTTCATGTATTTCTATTTTCTTAAAAATACAAAATCTAAATTTTTTTTAACCATGACAACACAACAAGTTATGTGTCATCTTCTTAGCTAAAGAGATAACACATGGCTTAATCTTGACTAGATGTGCGGATGAGAGGATTTTGGGGAAAACAAATTTCATGGCAAGAAAATTAAAAACAAAAAGAGAGAGAGAAAGAAAATTCATTTTTCACCTCTCACACTCTCTCTTGCTCCCAATCAGGCCAAAATCATCTCCTCCCCCATTTCACCTCCTGGTTTCATTTTCCTTTATCAATTTTCCTCTCCATGAATCCTCTCTTTCATTAGCAAAAGCCCTAAAAATTTTTACTCATCATTCCAACACCAATTAACCCCAAATACCTCAAAATTACCCAAACTTAGAGACCAATTTGGAGCTTGAAGGAGAAGAATAGGAGGCTCTCCATCAAGGACTAAGAAGGGCCAAAGAATTATTTTGGAGGACTTTTGCAAGGTAGAACTCTTAATCACTTTAGCAAGACTTAGATTTAGGATTGGTTTTTGTTTTAGTTAGTTAGTAAGTCATATTAATTTTTGGTGTTAAAAACTATGTTGAGTTTTATGATAGGATTCATATGTTAGCAAATTCAATTTTGTGATAGGATTCATATGTTAGCAAATTCAATTTTGTACCATGATGGTTATTTCAATTGGTAACATGTGGTTTCTTTTTAGTATCAAATTGATATGTTTTGTTCTCATTTTGGGTTAATGCTCAAAACTAATGATATTGGGTCATATTGAAAAATTGATAGTATGGATTATGTGTTGAAGAGTACTAGATTGTAAGTTGTTAATGTTTGAAAGTTAGCATTCATGTTGTTTTCATTAAGTGGTAGTTTGCATGTAATAGTTTTAATTGTGTAAAGTAGGTTAATAGTAATCTAATTTTTGTAGAATTCGAATTATATTGACATCTTGAAAACGATGTGAACTTATCATTATGATAGTATAGATAAGTTAATTATGACATCCAATAAGTTAAAAACTAGTTTAGTTAGGAAAACTAGTTGCTGGAATTTTTTTTAACAGCAGGACAGTAACTTGTAAAAATCATATTAAATGGTAGAAAAATCAGAAAAATACAATTGTGGACACTACGGAAAACTGCAGAAAATTTCCTACAACTTTGAAGAGGGGCCGAGAGCCAATTCTGACTGTAGATAGGTAACAGAGCCATTCTTTCTGGACTGACAGTTTTTGGCAGATTCATGTTGTAATTTTGCTTAGGAATTGTATAGTTGTATTTTTTTGTTAAGTTAATTTTGAATATGTTAATTGTACTTCATTATCATGCTCTTGAGTTATATTTTAATGATGATGTCTATTGTGTTATGATTCATGTGGATAAGAATGATGTTGATGATGAGAAATTGTCAAGCATGAAATGAAGTGAAAACGGTTGTTGAAACTGCTAAAGAAATATTATCAAAACAATGTTTTAATTTGAAACATTGTGAGTGAGCAGAGAATTGACATCGGGAGTACTCGGTCCATTCTTGAAATGGGTGAGACTCCAGATGTGTGTTTGGGGAAAAACGGGTAAACTGTAGGTGTTGATGAGTGGACTGTAGTACTATTTTTCTCACTCGCCACGTCACTTTCCTAAGGGGGAGTTGACTAGAGTTGGAGAGGCCGGTTGTGTGCTCGTGTCGCACCATGTCTGGTAATTGATGGTTTTCTCCGTTTTTACCGAAAAACCGAGATGAGTCTCGCTCTAGTGCCTTGTCAGGTTCGGGCACAGAGTTACGAGAGACCCCTCTAGTGCTTGTGTCGCTGGAGTGTACCACTCTTCACCCACCCTGGGTGAAGTCCGCTTCCTTAACAGTCTCCGGTTTACCCGGGTTCCAAATCAGAACAACATTTAATTTTAATTAATTTAATCATTTATTTATTTCAGTTCCATTTACTGTTGTTTACTTTCATCACTTACGCCCTGTCTTTAATTTCTGCATATTCTTGAGAGTGATGTGACACTTGTAGTCAGTTGGTTAGTTAGGAAGATCAGTTCTAAAAACTGGGTTCTACTAGAGTGTTAGGAGTTTCTACTGGCTTACGCGTTGACGTGTCCCAACTTGTGGATTTTGAGGTTCGAGACCCGAGCAGTCTGCGGGTGTCCCGGAGCCAGAGACCGATACTTGTACAGCTGAGGTGAGCATACAAACGACATCGTTCAGTTAGACTTCCCAGGTTTTAACTAGCGGGAGTGTTGTACAGGGTGGACTTTGTACTTTTGGGTTGGGGGTTTCTACTTTCTGTTGTACCCACTTTTGTATCCCTTTTGTACAGCTGATGTATAAATATGGACTAGTATGATGTAACGTAATGTTCTGCGTTGTTGTATTTACTTTTCAGTACTGCGTTTTATTTTCTGTTGGAGAAATTTTCTTTTTCTCTGTGTACTATTCCAGTGTTATTGCAGTGGCCTGCTCATTATTTTATATTAAACCACAAAAAATGCCTAGTAGTATTTAGATAAGAGGGCTCGAAGCCTGAGTCTGAATACTATGGTGGCCTCGTCAGCTACGCTCCTCGTACTTGGGTGAGCGGGGCGTAATAGGTTTTTGTGGTGGCCCATGCAGGTCCGCTCACACTGTGATACACGTAAGAATAGTACAAATAAAGTTCCAACATTATAATCCGCGATTTTGGTACTGAATATTGTTTTCCCTGTTCGTTCTTACAGAATGGATCTGGGGAATGGATCGTCCGAGAACAGGTCCCTGCTTCTGATGCTGCATCATCTGAGGCTTTCCTGATGGGCAACATTCTGCTAGGGATTTTGGAGCATATGCAGCAGATGGAGGATAGAGTGGCTAGTGGTGCGCCACCGAAGCGAGTGGGTATCAGGCAGTTCAGAGCCTTACATCCGAAGTCCTTTTCAGGTAAGGAGAGTCCTCTGGAGGTGGACGAGTGGATCAGGCATTCTGAGGATGATTTAGAGGCTATTGGATACCCGAGGGATATATGGGTGGATGCCGTGAAGAGGCAGCTGACTCATCAGGCACGAGATTGGTGGGATGCTCAGGAGCTACATTTGACCAAGCCGATCTCGTGGGAGAAGTTTAGGGAGCTGTTTGAGGCTCAGTTCCTACCAGAGACGAAGAAGGATGAGCTGCGGTTGAGGTTCGAGCACCTGACTCAGGGACGACGGAGCATAGATGCCTACGATGCAGAGTTCTCACTATTGAGCAAGCTTGCTCTGGAGTTGGTGCAGTCAGAGGCCACCAGAGCTAGGCGATTTAGGATGGGGTTGGACCCTGAGTTCAGAGCAGCAATGTCGACCCAGGTGTTGCTTACATACAGTGCCGTACTGGAGGCGGCCAGGATGCATGAGACGCACCTGAAGAGTGTGGGTAGAGGTCCAGCAGTAGCAGAGAGGCACCCTACAGGTCAGTAGAGGAGTTTCCTAAAGCCCACTCAGACCACTCAGTTTCGAAGGCCTGGAGCTCCACCAGCACCATAGCGGCGGTTGCCTTGTAGATTTTGTGGGAAGTCGGGGCATGATCAGAAGGATTGCAGGTTCATGGCTGGGCGATATTTTCCTTGTGGTCAGTCTGGGCACATCAGTAGGCAGTGTCCTCAGTAGGGCAGACTTCAGGTTCTGGGGCACCAGTGGCAATCCGACCTGTGCAGCAGCAGAGGACCGTTCCGTCGGCTCTACAGAGGCTTCCACTGCCAGCTCCACCAGTGCCTGGTGCAGTGACTCAGAGAAGACCACCTAGGCCTCCGCAGCAGCAGACCCCCAGGAGAGCGGCGCCGAGGCATCAGGCTTTCACCATGTCGGCTATCAGGCAGAGGACACCGGTCGAGTGATCACTGGTACCTATTTCTTTTTAGAGTGAAATGCGTTCTTATTTCTATTATAGTATGTTACATTTGTTGCTGTGACTGGGATGTTTAGACTCTTATGTTAGTTTGTGTTATTCTCTTAGGTGTTATTAGAGTTGCATCTTTCCCTGCCTTGTCACTATTCGATTCAGGAGCATCCCATTGCTTCCTGTCTCAGCAGTTTGTGACTAGGAAGTCCTTAGTAGTAGACTCCTTTGCTTCTAGTTGGAATATCCATACAGGGAGTGGAGTGATCCACAGTTCTTTGGAATACCGACAATGTCCTGTTGAGATTTGTGGACGTAGGCTGTATGCAGATTTCTTAGTGATGGAGATGCCTCATTTTGAAGCAGTGTTTGGGATGGACTGGTTAGGGATGTTCTATGCCACTATAGATTGTATGCCACTATAGATTGTAGTAGTTCCCTTGAACCATTGAAGTTTAAGGCCAGCCCAGTAGAAGTGATGATGGAGATGGATGTTGAGCCTGTATTGCCGAGGGTAGTCTAGGGTTTTCCCAAAGTCTTTTTAGACGATATCTATGGACTTCCTCCGGATAGATATTTGGAGTTCACCATCGATCTGATTCCAGGCACTCAATCGATTGCGAAGGCTCCATACCGTATGGCTCCTCCAGAGTTAGCAGAGCTTCGTAGTTAGTTGAAGGATTTGTCAGAGCGTGGTTTAATTCAGCCAAGTGTTTCACCATGGGGTGCGCCAGTGCTTTTGGTGAATAAGAAGGATGGATCTCGAAGGATGTGCATTGATTGTCGGGAGTTGAATAAGGTTACTGTGAAGAACAAGTATCCTCTTCCTAGGATTGATGACATCTTCGATCAGTTGGGTGGATCGCAAGTGTATTCGAAGCTGGATTTGAGAAGCGGGTATCATCAAGTGAAGGTCAGAGGATCAGATATTCCGAAGACTGCATTTAGAACCGGGTATGGTCATTATGAGTTTTTAGTGATGCCTTTCAGTGTTACTAATGCACCAGCCACTTTCATGAGGTTGATGAACCAAGTCTTCTATGAGTACTTGGATAAGTTTGTGGTCGTCTTCATAGATGATATCTTAGTATACTCAAGATCAGAGGAAGATCATGCTGAGCATCTAAGGATAGTCCTGGAGACTCTGAGGCAGCACCAATTATATGCTAAGTATAGCAAGTGTCAGTTTTGGCTGACCAAGGTTGCTTTTCTGGGACATGTTGTGTCTGGAGATGGGATAGCTGTAGATCCAGAGAAGGTTGCTGCAGTAGAGAAGTGGCCAGTTCCTAAGTCAGAACGGAGATCAGAAGTTTCTTGGGATTGGCTGGATACTACAGGAAGTTCTTCAAGGATTTTTCTAAGATAGCTGCACCGATGACTCATCTAACCAAGAAGAATGTTGCTTACAATTGGTCAGAGGGATGTTAGCGAGCATTTGATGAACTGAATCATAGATTAATCACTGCACCTGTCCTGACGATTCTAGACCGTTCAGGTGGATATGAGATTTACTGTGATGCGTCAGGCAGAGGATTGGGATGTGTTCTCCATCAACATGGTAGGGTAGTAGCTTATGCTTCTAGATCGTTGAAGACTTATGAGAGGAACTATCCTACGCATGACTTGGAGTTAGCAGCAGTAGTGTTTGTCTTGAAGTTGTGGAGGCATTTTCTTCTGGGTGAGCGTGTAAAGGTATACACAGATCACAAGAGTTTGAAGTACGTGTTCACTCAGAAAGAGCTGAATATGAGGCATCACATATGGCTCAAATTGATGGCTGATTATGATGTCGACCTCCAATATCACCCTGGAAAAGTTAACGTAGAACCTGATGCTCTTAGTTGCATGCCAACAGTGATGATGTTGACTGTACAGAGAGAACATCGGGGTGATATTCGGCAGTTGGAGATTGAAGTTGTCTTACCTGGTTCATCAGTGATGATGATGAACTTGCAGGTTCAATCTGATTTAATTGAAAGGATTAAGGCAGCTCAGTCTCGAGATGCGAAGTTGAAGAAGATTCGCGAACAGATAGAAGCCGGACTTCGTAATGATTTCTGTATTCATGAAGATGGATCTCTGCGCTTTGGAAGCAAAATTTGTGTGCCATCAGGTGATATTCGGGATGAACTGCTGAGAGAAAATTATAGCTCACCTTATTCTATCCATCCTGGAGGCACCAAAATGTATCGTGATCTGCGGCAGCATTTTTGGTGGCACGGCATGAAGTGTAGTGTGGCTAGAAGTGTAGCTTCATGTTTGACTTGTCAGCAAGTCAAAGCCGGGCATCAGAGAATGACAGGACTATTGCAGCCTCTTCCGATTCCTAAGTGGAAGTGGCAGCATGCGTAACTGGCTTACCTCGCACTCCTCGAGGACATGATGCCATTTGGGTAATCGTTGACCGATTGACCAAATCAGCTCACTTCATACCTTTTCGAGTAGGCCAGTCAATAGACCATATTGCGAAGAGATATATAGAGGTGAGATTCCTTGTTTTGTTTCTGTTAGTTTATTGTTGATCTAGATTCTGAATTAGTCATGTATGCAGGAAATCATGAGGCTTCACGGAGTACTTGTAAGCATAGTCTCCGACCGCGACACTCGATTCACGTCTCACTTTTGGAGAAGTTTGCAGGCTAGCTTGGGAACTCAATTGAGTTTCAGCACTGCCTAACATCCTCAGACAGACGGTCAGTCGGAGAGGACAATTCAGATTTTGGAAGATATGCTGAGGGCGTGCATGCTGGATTTCAAGGGCTCTTGGGATGAACATCTACATCTGGTAGAGTTCGCGTATAATAATAGTTTCCAAGCCAGTATAGGCATGACACCATTTGCAGCTCTGTATAGGATGAAGTGCCGATCTCCTCTTAGTTGGGATGATGTTGGAGATCGTGAATTGTTGGGCCCTGATATGATCGCTGAAATCGTAGATGTTGTGAGAGTCGTCAGAGATAATCTTCGCATAGCTCAAGATCGTTATAAGCACTGGACGGATGCGAAGAGGCGACAATTGGAGTTTCAGCCAGGAGAATTAGTGTTTTTGAAGATCTTGCCAACTCGAGGACTGATTCGTTTTGGAAGACGAGGGAAGCTGAGCCCAAGATATATTGGACCTTTTGAAGTTCTGGCTCGTGTTAGAGAAGTTGCTTATAGGATTGCATTGCCAGCATCTCTTGAGGAAGTGTATAATGTAGTGCCCTGGGAAGCCACTACACATGTACTAGAGGGGGGGTGAATAGTACTTTTAAATAATAAGGAGTGTTATTCCTAAGTATCGTGCAATTAACAAACAACGATGCGGAATAACTACAATCAAGAAATAATGCAAACGCAAACACAATGGTTTAATGGGTTCGGATCCACCCAAGTCTCCCCGACTTGTTCCCGGTGATCCTACGTCCCAACCACCCGGATCCCTTCCGGATACTTGAGTTAGAAACCCTAACTCAAGATTTCCAATATGCACACTTGCGAAAACCTCACAAGTGCAATCGACCTACAATCGATGACCGTGACTCCCACAACCCGGGATCACGCAAAACCTCTCACAACCGAGAGTATACAATTCAAATATAACTGAAATGAAATGCTTACCAACAAAATACCTATGCCTTGAGATTTCTTACCAAATTAGGGCAAGGAGGATTTTGATGGAGGAAGAGTCACCAAACCCTAGCTTCAAGAAGATGACCAGCAATGGAAGCCTAGGGATGAGATGGATGACCTAGAATCAAGCCCTTGGCTTGGAAGGCTCACAACCAATGAATCTCTCTAGAGGAATGAGAGTGAGGAAGAGATTCTTGATAAAGGGAGAGCTTGAAGATGAGAGTTGAAAGCTTCCCTTTTTTTAATCAATAGAACTCTGGAAATAGCAGCCTTTGATCCTTTGAAATAACCCCTTCAGGTATTTAAAGGATCAAGGGAAAAGGGAGAGAGAAACGTCGCTTTCAAAACTCCAACGGATCTAAATCTGAAGCAGACTAGTCGGTCAAGGAACAACCACTGACCGACTAGTTCATCAACTAGTCGGTCGGTGAAACAACATGAACCGACTAAGAGGTGAACAGTGAACAGATGAAGATTTCAGACCTAGATAACTAGTCGGTCCAAGAAGACTTTCTGACCGACTAGTTTCACAACTAGTCGGTCGGTCAGTAAACTTAGACCGACTAAGAGTCAAAAACAAATAGTCTGAATACAAATGATTTAGTCGGTTCAAGAACAAATGTTGACCGACTAGATTATCAACTAGTCGGTCACCAAACGTTCTTAGACCGACTAACGATAAACAGTAGCTCAGGAGAAAATTGGTATGTACAGAAAGGCTCAACTAGTCGGTCAAAGAAGCATCACTGACCGACTAGTTCACAAACTAGTCGGTCGGTGAGTCAACATAGACCGACTAACTGTAAACAGTAAAGTCCAAGAAATTAAGGAATCAAACTAGTCGGTCCAAGAAGAGTTGCCGACCGACTAGATCACCATCTAGTCGGTCAGTACTTGTTCTTGTACCAACTAACATGCACAATAAAGTCCGAATCGAAGCGCGATGCTTCGAGGAAGTTAGAATGAACTTGTACTAAGATCCTAGAGCTACGATATGAGCGTAATGAAGATAGAAATGTAAGAATTACTCAAGGCTTAACATTCTATAGATCGAAGCTAAAAGACTATAAAATAAACCTTAGCGATCCGTCTTCAAAGCTTCAATCTTCATTCTTGACTTCAAAGAAGGTACAAAAGCTTCAACGAAGCTTTAGGCATGCGATCACGCGCTTTGAGAAGTCTTGAGACGTCGCTTTGGATGTTCTCGTGAATTTGGCGACAATCTCCATAACTGCGCTCACAAATTGTTAGTTCATGATATATTTATGTTTGCTCATCATCCAAAACCAAATCCGGGGAGTCCAATACTCAACATATAATGTGTTTCACATATCCCAACTCAGGAGATGTGTTGGGAATCCGGATCATGTCGTTGACTTCTCTGAAATCGAAGTGCGACCAGACTTGACCTATGATCAGCAGCATGTGGCCATTCTAGACCGAAGACAGAAGATGCTGTGAAAAAAATCGATCAACCTAGTGAGGGTTATGTGGCACCGAGAGTCACCAGGGGAGTCTACCTGGGAACTCGAGGATGAGATGAAAGAGAAATACCATCACTTGTTTGTCTGATATAATTTTTGTTGTGTATGTAAAAATATGTATAGAAAGTTTTTCTCCCTTAAATTGAAATTCCGGGGACGGAATTTATTTTAAGGGGGTAGGATGTAAAGGCCCAAATTTCAATGTACGGGTATTTGTACGTATTTTGGCGTAGATGCGTACGTATAATTTTTGGGAGTATGCTCGTATTTTTCTTTTAATTATTTGGTGTAGGAATTATTTTTAAAAGATTTTAAACTCATCAATTGAATTTAGTAAATAAGAGTATTTGGATGAATACTTGTATTTAGAGTGTATATGGTATTTCTTCATGTATTTCTATTTTCTTATAAATACAAAAGCTAAATTTTTTTAACCATGACAACACAACAAGTTATGTGTCATCTTCTTAGCTAAAGAGAACACATGGCTTAATCTTGACAAGATGTGTGGATGGGAGGATTTTTGAGGAAAACAAATTTCAAGGCAAGAAAATCAAAAACAAAAAAAAAGAGAGAAAGAAGATTCTTTTTTCATCTCTCACACTCTCTCTTGCCCCCAATCAGGCCAAAATCATCTCCTCCCCCATTTCACCTCCTTGTTTCATTTTCCTTTATCAATTTTCCTCTCCATGAATCCCCTCTTTCATTAGCAAAAGCCCTAAAAAATTTTGCTCATCATTCCAACACCAATTAACCCCAAATACCTCAAAATTACCCAAACTTAGAGACCAATTTGGAGCTTGAAGGAGAAGAATAGGAGGCTCTCCATCAAGGACTAAGAAGGGCCAAAGAATTATTTTGGAGGACTTTTGCAAGGTAGAACTCTTAATCACTTTAGTAAGACTTAGATTTAGGATTGGTTTTTGTTTTAGTTAGCTAGTAAGTCATATTAATTTTTGGTGTTAAAAACTATGTTGAGTTTTATGATAGGATTCATATGTTAGCAAATTCAATTTTGTGATAGGATTCATATGTTAGCAAATTCAATTTTGTACCATGATGGTTATTTCAATTGGTAGCATGTGGTTTCTTTTTAGTATCAAATTGATATGTTTTGTTCTCATTTTGGGTTAATGTTCAAAACTAATGATATTGGGTCATATTGAAAAATTGATAGTATGGATTATGTGTTGAAGAGTACTAGATTGTAGGTTGTTTATGTTTGAAAGTTAGCATTCATGTTGTTTTCATTAAGTGGTAGTTTGCATGTAATAGTTTTAATTTTGTAAAGTAGGTTAATAGTAATCTAATTTTTGTAGAATTAGAATTATATTGACATATTGAAAATGACGTGAACTTATCATTATGATAGTATAGTTAAGTTAATTATGACATCCAATAAGTTAAAAACTACTTTAGTTAGGAAAACTAGTTGCTGTACTTTTTTAACAGCAGGACAATAACTTGTATAAATTATATTAAATAGTAGAAAAATCAGAAAAATACAATCGATGACACTATGGAAAACTACAGAAAATTTCCTACAACTTTGAAGAGGGGCCGAGAGTCAATTGTGACTGTAGATAGGGTAACAGAGCCATTCTTTCTATACTGACAGTTTTTGGCAGATTCATGTTGTAATTTTGCTTAGGAATTGTATAGTTGTATTTTTTTTGTTAAGTTAATTTTGAATATGTTAATTGTACTTCATTATCATGCTCTTGAGTTATGTTTTAATGATGATGTCTAATATGTTATGATTCATGTGGATAAGAATGATGTTGATGATGAGAAATTGTCAAGCATGAAATGAAGTGAAAACGGTTGTTGAAACTGCTAAAGAAATATTGTCAAAACAATGTTTTAATTTGAAACATTGTGAGTGAGTAGAGAATTGACATCGGGAGTACTCGGTCCATTCTTGAAATGGGTGAGACTCCAGATGTGGGTTTGGGGAGAAACGGGTAAACTTTAGGTGTTGAGGAGTGGACTGTAGTACTATTTTTCTCACTCGCCACGTCACTTTCCTAAGGGGGAGTTGACTAGAGTTGGAGAGGCCGGTGGTGTGCTCGTGTCGCACCGTGTCTGGTAATTGATGGTTTTCTCCGTTTTTCACCGAAAACCGAGATGAGTCTCGCTCAAGTGCCTTGTCAGGTTCGGGCACAGAGTTACGAGAGACCCCTCTAGTGCTCGTGTCGCTGGAGTAGTACCACTCTTCACCCACCCTGGGTGAAGTCCGCTTCCTTTACAGTCTACGGTTTACCCGGGTTCCAAATCAGAACAACATTTAATTTTAATTAATTTAATCATTTATTTATTTCAGTGCTGTTTACTATTGTTTACTTTCAGCACTTACGCCCTGTCTTTAATTTCTGCATATTCTTAAGTTTGATGTGACACTTGTAGTTAGTTGGTTAGTTAGGAAGACCATTTCTAAAAACTGGGTTCTACTAGAGTGTTAGGAGTTTCTAATGGGTCACGCGTTGACGTGTCCCAACTTGTGGATTTTGAGGTTCGAGACCCGAGCAGTCTGCGGGTGTCCCGGAGCCGGATACCGATACTTGTACCGCTGAGGTAGAGCCTACAGGCGACCTCGTTCAGTTAGACTTCCCGGGTTTTGACTAGCGGGTATGTTGTACAGGGTTGACTTTGTACTTTTGGTTTAAGGGTTTCTTCTTTCTGTTGTACCCACTTTGGTACCTCTTTTGTACAGCTGATGTATAAATATGGACTAGTATGATGTAACGTAATGTTCTGCGTTGTTGTATTTACTTTTCAGTACTGTGTTTTATTTTCTGTTGGAGCACTTTTCTTTTTCTCTGTGAACTATTCCAGTGTTATTGCAGTGGCCTGCTCATTATTTTATATTAAACCACAAAAAATGACTAGTAGTATTTAGATAAGAGGGCTCAAAGCCTGAGTCTGAATACTACGGCGGCCTCGTCAGCTACGCTCCCCGTACTTGGGTGAGTGGGGCGTGACAGTAATGTTCTTGGTTTTAGGCATTGTCTATATGCAGAGGACCCATCGATGGGCCTTAGATTAGTGTGGTGTGCCGCGAGGCATTGTCTTTATGCATAGGACCCATCGAGGGGCCTTAGATTATGATGGTGCGCCGCAAGGCATTACCTAGCAATTAGGATATAGAACCAATGAATCCGATGAACACTCATATTGCTTTTATGTTTTAAGCCCCACAAGGTCATCGTCCGATGGTGTAGTCCCACAACGTCCACCATTGAGTTATAGCGACCCTCGTGCACTCCTCAAAAAGGAGTTCCCCAAAAGGGATAAACGAGTGACTTTGGAATCACGGTAGCAATAACCCAAGGTGAACCCATAATACATGTAAATCTTCCTGTCTCTTTATCCCAAATAGGCCAACCAACTTTATGGAGTCTTAGATCAACACTTACACTTCTATATCACACCACCAACTTTGTAGCTTGAGACAGATTAGTCTCACAATTATTTTCCAATAACCAATTAAACTATCATAATTGTTGAGCGAATTGTCCTTGTGAACATGATACCCTACTCACCGGATTTTATTACTTCTTAACCTCCTACGCTTGGAAGTAGCACTCTTTAGAGGCAAGCACCAGAGGTGACGAATCCCGATAGTATGGCCACTCCCTTCAAATGCTTCTAATTATACCTAGCAAGTTCAACACAATAGCTGTAAAGCCAATGTTCGATAACTACCTAAGTATAATCATTCACATGCAATGTCCTTTAGCACTTCTCCGGTCAAAGGCCTAACCTGCACATACTGCCACCTGAGAGATTCTGTTGACACTCAAAGTGTTATAACTGTATAGAAGCATCTCTGGTGAGTCCTTTTGTGAACTCGTTCTCTAACAAGCATATGTGCATCTTCTACTAAGGTCTGTACACTGAGTGGTTATGAGGTAAGCCACTACCATCCGATGGTATAAATCAATGCACACTAGTCATGTCTCGATATATCGTTGACCAGGAATATTTCTGAACATATGTTTACTGGACACATTAGCCTCATTATCATTATCTCATCATGATCCCAATGTTCCTCACATAAATCCTGGGACTTTATCCATGCATCATTTAACACACTCATAATCATAGGAGTGATAGAGGATTACAAAGATAAAGAATACCAAATAGCTTACTATTTTTTGGAACGAGATGTTTATTATAAATACAATAATTGCCTGAAGGGCATACATTATCCAACATCTCTCACTTGTACTTGCAACCAATATTATGGTACCTCATACCAGTTTTATCCACTAAACACTCCAGTCTATTTATGAAAGGGCTTCCGTGAGTGGGTCTGATACATTATATTCTATAGTAACTCTTTGTATCTCAATGTCCTACCGTCTTTGTATTTCACATATTAAGTGAAACTTCCACATGATGTGTCTAGATTTCTTGTAAGATCTAGATTCCTTGGCCAGAGAAACTGCCACATTGTTATCACAATACAATGGTATTGGATTAACAATTGAAGGAACAACACCAAGTTCTGTAATGAACTTCTTCATCTGGATCACCTCTTTTGCTGCATCATTGGCTGTGATGTATTCAACCTGCATCGTTAAATCGGCTACGATATCTTATTTGGAACTCTTCTAACTCACTGCCCCTCCATTGAGAGTGAAAACATATACTGACACCGATTTGCTATCATCTATGTCACTTTGAAGAGTCAGTATATCCTTTGACTAAAAGATTACTACTCCCATATACTAAAAATATATCTTTAGTCCTTCTAAAATACTTAAGTATGTTCTTTATGACAGTCCAATGTATTTATTCATAATTTGAATGATATTGACTAACTAAGTCAAGTGCATATACGACATTAGGTCCAGTACATAACATGAAATACATGATAGATCTTATAGCCAAGGTGTAAGGAATCTTACTCATGCATGCTTTCTACTCATTTGTTTTGGGAGACATAGTATTGGAGAGAGTTACTCCATGAAAAGCTAGTACCATACCATGCTTAGAGTTTTTCATGTTAATCTCTTTAACACTGTATATAAGTACATAGACCGGGACAATCCCAGCATCATATAAGATCCATCTCTATTGATCTTTATACCAAGTATATATGATGCCTCCTCAAAATCCTTCATGAAGAAGTTAAATGACAACCATATTTTAACTGATTTTAATATCTCTATGTTGTTACCAATCAATAATATATCATCCACGTATAATATGAGGAATGTGACAGTAGTCTCACTGGCCTTCAGATAAATGCATTGATGATCATCCTCATTCTTGACAAATCAAAACTTTTTGACTATCTCATTGATCTGATGTTCCAGCTACATGACACTTGCTTTAGTCTGTAATAGGACTTAACTAACCTGCATGCTTTTCTTTCACTCCCACTGAATTCAAATACATTTGGCTACATCATGTAACACACACTTCTAACTTATTATTTAGAAAAGATGTCTTTACATCCATTTCCCAAATCTAGTAGTCATAGTAGGCTGCTATAGCAAGCAGAATCCGAATGGATTTGTGTATGCATACTGGTGAAAAGGTTTCATCATAGTCTATTCCAAGCCTTTGATGTTATCCTTTAGCCACTAACTTTGCATTGAAGGTCTCTACCTTCTCATCTTAACTGATCTTCTTCTTGAAGATCCATTTGTTCCCTATGGGTTTGACCCCTTTGGGAACATCCTCCAAAGTCCATACTTTGTTGATGTGCATTGAACTATTTCATATTTCATCATATCAAGCCATCTAGTAGAGTCTCTACTATACATGGCTTCTTAGAAACTGGTAGGATCATCATCATCCATGATGCTATCCTCTATTCCATCATCGACAAGAAAACTGTATATTTCTCTGGAGGATGGGAATGCCTACCAGATCTCCTAATTGGACGAGGTTCATCAACATGAGTAATGTTATCTGGTTATGTCCCTTAGTCTGTTGAAGTTTGTGTTTCTGGAACCTCTTCCAGATCTATCACTTTGCGTAGTGTCTTTTCACTAAGAGACTTCTTCTCAAGGAAGGTGACATATCAGGCAATCAACTCCTTTTGTTCCAAAGTGTGATAGAAAAGATATCCTTGAGAGTTTTTAGGATACCCCATAAACTTACACATAACGGACCTAGAATCCAGTTTATCTGGATTGTGCCTTTCTATATATGTTGTACAACCCCATATCAAACTCAAGATTGGGTCTTTTACCAGTTCATATCTCATATGGAGTGGCCGTCACAGCTTTGGACGGAACCATGTTCAATATGCATAAAGCCATTTCTAGGGCATAGCCCAAGAAAGAAAGAGTTACCTTAGCATTACTCATCATGGACCACATCATATCCAATAGGGTGTGATTCCTTCTCTCTGACATACCGTTGTGGTGTGGTGTGTAAGGATGAGTAATCTGAGAGAGAATCACATTCTCTTTTAGGTATGTAAGGAATTCCAGACTTAGGTATTCTCCTCCTCGATCTGATCAAAGGATTTTAATACTCTTCCCATTCTATTACTCTACTTCAAACTAATACTCTTGAACTTTTCAAAGGTCTTGGATTTGTATTTTATCAAGAACACATATCTATATCTAGTAAGGTCATAAGTAAAATTTATGAAGCAAGAATATCCTCCTTTAGCTTGTGTAGACATTGGACCACAAACATCTATATGTATGAGTCCCAAAAGTTCACCAACTATTTTCCCTTGTCTTACGAAGGGTGTTTTAGCCATTTTGCCTTTGAGACAAGACTTACAAGTTGCAAATGATTCATAATCGAAAGGATTCAGATATCCTTCTTTATGCAATTTTATAAGTCTCTTCTAACCAATATGGCCTAGTATACAATGTCAAAGAT
Source organism: Scilla litardierei (assembly GCA_030789695.1). Taxonomy (NCBI): domain Eukaryota; kingdom Viridiplantae; phylum Streptophyta; class Magnoliopsida; order Asparagales; family Asparagaceae; genus Scilla; species Scilla litardierei. The sequence continues at coordinate 511,117,627 of CM061142.1, read as the reverse complement.
ATGATTCATTTATACTTGGAGTTTTTCTTTTGTTAAAATTTAACACAGTGCTCACATTCAAAACATATACACCATTACATAGAGTACCAAAGCCAAAAGATATGACTTTATTGAAAAATGTTCATAACATTATTCTTCATTATGAAATTGTATTCTTCTTTATCTATAAGGATATGTATATAATATTACATATCATGCTCGGTACATAGTAGCAAATCGTAATAATAAAATCTTTCCATCTGACATGCTAAGGTGGAATTCCCCTACGGCGATGACAACAATGCTTCCTCCAGTCCCTACTTGTAGAGTCATTTCACCTTCCTTCAGTCTCATACTTTTTCTCAGTCCATGTAAAGAATTACATATGTGAGAACTGGCTCTTGTATCCAATACGCAAGTAGTAGGAGATATGGAAATTATGTTTTAAATAACATACACACCTGAAGATGATGCATCCTCATGCCCCTTCTTCTTTATTGACTCCAAGTAGTCCTTGCAGTTTCTCTTCCAATGGCCTTGCTTATGAAAGTAATGCCATTCGTTATTTGAAAATGCCACCTTCTTCCCTTTTGCCTTTCTGAAGACACTATTAGGCTAGGTAAGCTTCTTATTTTTCCTTTTGATAGATGCCTTGGGTGGAGAAGTAGTCTTAGCAAGCATAACCAGTGTCTTATCTCCAAAAATAAAGCTCTCAATATGTGTCAACATATTAAGTAGATTTGGAAGTGTGCAATCCAATTCGTTCATATGAAAATTCATTATGAACTTAGAGTAGGCGTTGGGAAGGGACTGAAGGATTATTCCAATATATAATTCATTGTCCATTATACACCCCAATTCTGTAAATTACTCGATGTAGCTTATCATTTTGATGACATCATCCTCGATGTATCTATCTTTATATTTCTCACCCAATCTTTGTAGTGGGGTCCGGTGAGTTTGTTTTTATCAAAGATTAATTTCAATCCAATCATAATGCTGCAAAATAATTTTAAAAAGAGTTATGATAAGGAAGCATATGTTTGTAAAATAATTAGATTGGGGTTCATCCAATTATTTCTTCCACTAATTTTCATGAATATCTTCAACCCGAAAAATTGACGAAAATTATCATATAATTTCTTAGTGGGAATTAAGATCCAATTATCTTGAGTTTGATAAACTTAACCTTCACCAACAAGTTATCGCACCCTATAGATTATAGATAAACTCTTTGTCAATTGAAACACTTTGCAACTCTCACTTATGGTTTTTGCCCTTAGCACTTTATGACCTTGACCTTCGCCAACAAATCATAAAGTCTAGTCAAGTCTTTCACAGCATTTCGTATTTAGTAAGATGTGAGCTATGTGCCCTTGACCTTCGCCAATAAGGCACATCCTCACGTTCCTCGAATCCATCTTATGGTAGCAAATATGCATCACCTAGAGTTGAAAAAAATAAGGATTTGTTAGATATTGGTGTTTCATACCAATATTGTTTTGATGATGATCACAACATTATATTGTTGCTAATGTCTCTCTTATTTTAGTCTCATGTTTATCAAATGGAAAATAACATAATTTGGAGACTAATATCTTATTGCAAAGATGGACATCAAGAGGAGAAATGTGAAAGCTTGGACTCAAGGGGTGACAAAGCTTGGAGATGAGGAGGAGCATCAAGGCATTAAGAATTGAAGCCATAGACTCTAAGGAAAGCAATGTAATGCATGTATTATTTCATTTATTGCCTTTTCTCCTTTTGAGTCTAGGTTTTATGTAATGCCTTGATAGATGGTCTACTCATTCATGCATATGCATATAACCATCTTAGTGAGCCTTAGGATTACCATAGAATCCAACCCAATAGGTTTATCATGCCAAATGACTCAATTGGAGTCTTTGGCTCTCCAACAAGCGACTGCTAAAGGAAGGACATGTGACTAGGTGATTCCAGTCGCCTGGCCAGCCTTCTACAGTCGGCTGTTATGCACCAGCTCAAGTTAACCATTTCTTGACTCTTACTTAAGCTTTTTGGAACAGTCGACTGAAGTTCAATTTACAGTCGCATGTCTTCCAACAGGCACATGTGAATTGTTCTACAGTCGGCTGTGCACAACTTTCACTTTCTGGACTTCATTCCACTTTGCAAGTCAGTCAACTGATGAAGTATTTACAGTTGCCTGTCTATTTACAGTCACCTGTTAATTGCTCTACAGTCGTCTGTGCGCAACTTGCACTTTCTTGGCTTCATCCCAATTTGCAAGTCTGTCGACTGATGAAGTATTTACAGTTGAATGTCTATTTACAGTCGCATGTCCTGGCTAAAATTATAGCAGTTGGGATTTTATAGACATTGACCAATCGACTGTCAGTTCTTCATCAGTCAACTGTCTGTGCCGTAAATTGCCAAAATCTAGTTGTTGCAGAGTTATTCATTTTGCCTTTTTTGCTTGGGTTTGAGGGTTTCTTTTGTCTTCCTATATATAGGAGGGGGCTGAGTTCATTATAACCTCTTGGAACTATTGAAGATCATTTGAGAATCATTAAGCCACTCTCAAACCCTCTCATTTCCCTCTTAGAGCTCATTATTTCCTTCATGCATTAAAGTCAAGCTCAAGAGAAATCATCCAAGTGCTTTCAAGCTAATCTCATCACTTGGAGATCCTCTTCAATGCCTTGCATTCATTAATGAGTAAGTTCATCTCAAGGCATATGTAAGAGTATTTGTTTTACTTTGTGTTTCTTTGTAACCCTAATTCTCTTTGTGAGAATTAGATACTCTCTTTATGGGAGTTGGTCACTCTCTTTGTAGGAGTTACTCTCTTTGTGAGAGTTTGATGTCCTAGTGTAGAACTAACCCTCATTCTCTGGGTGGGAGTTACTAATTCTCTGTGTGGGAGTTTGACCCTTGTGGAAGGTTGGTTTGGTTCTTGTGTAGGACAAAATCCTCTGTGTGATGTATCTCTTTGTGGGATTGTATTCACTTTCTCTTTGTGGGAATTATATAGAATATTTGTGTGGATGGACGTACCCAAGCTTGGGGAACCGGGGTAATTTCTTGTGTTTGCATTTGGATTAATTGTGTTGATTAATTCCTCTTGCATTTATTATTCCGCATTTGCAAGTTAAGTTTTAATTGCATAATTTATTGCCATTACTTTATTCACCACTCTCTAGAGTTTTTGTTGTTAGTATTGCAAGGTAGACGATCCTTACAATTGGTATCAAAGCGAGGTTATAGCATACAACAACGATGTCATTCAACGCTATATCCATGTCTCATGAAGAAGGTATATCAACCGTTCGACCCCGCTCTTCAATGGAACTAACTACCCAAGTTGGAAGATCTGGATGATGATCTACTTAGAGGGTCAAGACCTTTGGGACATCACGGAGTCGCCCTTTGAGAAGCCTACTACAACTGCCACCTCAAGGACAAAGGTGGAGAAGGACTTTATCAAATTCAATGCGAGGGCTATGAATGCATTCCTTTGTGCCCTCACTTCGAATGAGTTTAACTGCATCTCCATATGAAAATCGGCCAACGAAATTTGGCATATCTTGGAGATTACTTTTGAAGGGACATCCAAGGTAAAGAAATCTAAACAAAACATGTTTAGATCTAAATATGAAATGTTTAAGATGCAGGAAGGAGAAAGAATCTCAGAAATGTTCACAAGGTTCACAGATATCGTGAACGCTTTTGAAGGACTTAGGAAGGTGATTTTCCAAGAGGATCGAGTGGAGAGGATCCTTGACTCTTTTACACCCAAATGGGATTCAAAGGCCAACGGGATTTTGGAGTTTAACGACATGTCCAAATATACCGTTGAGGAGTGTGTTGGGAATCTTATGGCATAAGAAGTGAAGCTCAACACAAGAATGAGATTCAATCAACCAAGCCCGAGAAACCACATAAGCAAAAGGGGGTTGCATTTCATGCCAAGGAGGAGCCAATCAAATGGAGGAAGAAATTCAATCAAGAAGCTCCTAGTGAAGAAGATGAAGAAGATGAGGCTAGTGGAGATAAAATCATGGAGCTTGCCAAGCAACTAAGAGCATTCCTCAAAAGCAATCAAGGTAAATCTTCTTCAAAGTTTGCCTCTAATTCTAACAATCCGATTTGTTTCAATTGTAGAGGAAAAGGTCATCTCTCCACCGAATGCCCTTCCAAACCTACCAAAGAGACTTACAAGGGTAAAGGGAAGAAGCATTGGAAAGGCAAGTCCAAGTTCAAGAACCAAAAGAAGGGACTTGTCGGCACATTTGATGACTCCGATGAGGACACATCATGTGATGAAGAAGAGGATGACAAGGAGCGAGCTCATATGTGCTTCATGGCTAAAGGGGAAGAGTCTTCGTCAAGCTCAAGTGAGGAGGAATCCGATGAGGAAGTTGAGGAGGAGACAAAGCTATCCTATAAGGAGCTCGAATACCGCTACAACGTGGTCTCCAATGGGGCAAGTAAGTGCATCGTCTCATATGCTAAATTGAAAGCAAAATTTAAAAATGCTATGAGTATGGTGCATGCTTTAGAATCTTCTAGTGTAAATAATAATGATGCTTTATATATTTGTGACATTAGTGAGAGAGAGACACTTTTCTCTCAAGTTAAGGATTTGAGAATTCTAATGAAAAATTATTAGCTCAAAATCTTAGCTTAGAATCTAGCATTCACCAACATTCGTTGAAATGCGAAGAAGAATCCCAAAAGCTCAAAAGCTTTGTTTATTCTAGGGATTTACTCCACGGTTTGCTTGAAAAACAACATCTAACAAACCATAGAGGAGGTTTGTGATACACCCCAAAGGTGGTTACCAAACCCACCTCTAATTCTTCTTTTGGTGCAAATACAAGAAATATTGCAAAATCACCTAAGAAGAATCATCATGCCGTCTTGTATAACAATAACACCAAAAAGAAGCATGTAAATCACAAGGTGGTGAGGAATAATGAAAATCCTTCATTTTTGCGAAGAAGCAAAATCCTCACCTAATACATGCCAAGAAAATATTTTCTACACCTAAGCATGCCACATCCACCCCTCTTGCAAAGGCAAAACCCATGCCTAGGAAATCCTTGAGTTTATGGATTCCCACTAGGTGTAGTGTGCAAGAGAGGAATAGATACATCAACTATCTAGTTAGGGGTGTGATCACCTCATGTGATTACATTAGGAAATCAAACTCCTCTTGGGTTTGGTTCCCTAATGTTTAGGTCTCTCACACATTTGCATATTGCATGGGTATTATGCTTAATATTTATTTTTAGCATACCCATTATTTGTGCGAGGTTTCATGATTTTGAAAATGTTTTCAAATTTATTTTGCATGAATGGGGACCTTAGGGAATACATTGTTATACATGCAATTTTTGATTCATATGTATGACAATGGGGGAGTTAATGTGGTTAATATGTTTAAAATATGTTAAAACATATTTTAACTCTCATTTTGGGTTTTGATTGGGAACATTATTTCACAATTGGTGTCATTTTACAATTGGCTATAATGGTTTCAAACTCAACCCATTGATAGTGCCAACATGTGTTATTTTTTTCTCTCGGCAATGTCATGTGTATCAATGTGTTTGATTTTTCCATATATATATGCGTTGATACACTTTAGGCCCATGGATCCAAGTATTATTTACAATTGTAAAGAGGATTATCTTTAAATATCTTTTATCTCCTTCTTTACAATTGATATTAGATCCTAGAAGTCAAAAATTGGACCATTTCTATGATCTAGGGGGAGCATGTGATAGTGATTGATACCCACTAAATTTTTATATTTGGTATCATACATCTCTTTATCTCTTGCATATTGTCACATCTTTAATTTAGAATGACAAGGGGGGATATATTTGATGTCTACCTTTTTGACAATGACAAGGGGAGAGATATATGCATTATATAAATCTTGGTTATCATACATATGCATTTGGAGAGATATATATATCTATGGGGACACACACACACACACACACACACACACACACACACACACACACACACACACACACACACACATATGTGAGATATGTGGGATTATGTAAACCATTTATGTGGAGCATGTTATATACTTATTGCAATTGGTTTATGTAATCCATACCTATTATATGTCACCATTATGTCTTATTATTTCAATTGGTATAATGAGTATTCATAATTGTTTATCTCATTTTACTATTGGTGCATATAAGTAGGGGGAGCTCATTAGCATTGTGCTTTATTTCTTTATGTTTTACATAATGTGTGTCATCATCAAAAAGGGTGAGATTGTTAGATATTTGTGTTTCATACCAATATTGTTTTGATGATGATCACAACATTATGTTGTTACTAATGTCTCTCTTGTTTTATTCGCATGTTTATCAAATGGAGAATAGCATGATTTGGAGACTAATAGCTTAGACTCAAGAGGATAAATGCCAAAGCTTAGACTCAAGGGGCGACAAAGTTTGGAGATGATGAGGAGCATCAAGGCATCAAGAATTGAAGCCATAGACTCTAATGAAAGAAATGTAATCCATGTATTATTTCATTTATTGATTTTCTCTTTTTGAGTCTAGGTTTTACATAATGCCTTGATAGATGGTTTACTCATTCATGCATATGCATATAACCATCTTAGTGAGCCTAATGATTATCATTGAATCCAACCCAATAGGTTTATCATGCCAAATGACTCAATTGGAGTCTCTGGCTCTCCCACAAGCGACTGATGAAGGAAGCACATGCGACTAGGTGATTCCAGGCGCCTGGCCAGCCTTCTACAGTCGACTGTTGTGCACCAGCTTAAGTCAACCATTTCTTGATTCTTACTTGAGCTTTTGGGGAACAGTCGACTGAAGTTCAATTTACAGTCGGGTATGCGAAACTTTCACTTTCTGGGCTTCATTCCACTTTGCAAGTCAGTCGACTGATGAAGTATTTACAGTCTCCTGTTTATTTACAGTCCCTGTTAATTGATCTATAGTCGTCTGTGCGCAACTTGCACTTTCTGGGCTTCATCCCAATTTGCAAGTCAGTCGACTGATGAATTATTTACAGTCAACTGTCTATTTACAGTCGCCTGTATAGTCTTCTACAGTCGCATGTCCTGGCTCAGATTATAGCCGTTGGGATTTTTATAGACGTTGACCAGTCGACTATCAGTTCTTCATCAGTCGACTGTCTGTGCCGTAAATTGCCAAAATCTAGCCATTGCAGAATTATTTCTTTTGGCTTTTTGCTTGGGTTTGAGGGGTTTTTTGCTTCCTATATATATGAGAGGGCTGAGTTCATTATAACCTCTGGGAACTATTAAAGATCATTTGAGAATCATTAAGCCACTCTCAAACTCTCTCATTTCCCTCTTAGAGCTCATTATATCCTGCATGCATTAAAGTCAAGCTCAATGGAAATCATCTAAGTGCTTTCAAGCTAATCCCATCACTTGGAGATCCTCTTCAATGCCTTCATTCATTAATGAGTAAGTTCATCTCAAGGCACATGTAAGAGTATTTGTTTTACTTTGTGTTTCTTTGTAACCCTAATTCTCTTTGTGAGAATTATATACTCTCTTTGTGGGAGTTGGTCACTGACGTGCGTTTATATTTCATATATTCACGCACGTTTTCTTCCGTGTTTTCCCGCTATTTCCCGCCGTCTTGTATTCATTTTCTCGTGTTTTCTTATTTTCTTTCACTTTTCCGTGTTTTTCATATTTTGCAGGAGTTTACCGGCGTAGGGGACATAAAACGACGATATCATGAGTCCCCGGAGCAGCGGGAGGAGTCACGCATGATCCAGGGGGTCAAACGATGAAGATAGCATCTTTCAGCCCCTCACCCGACCGGTTGGTCACTTCCAACCGATCGGGTGATGCACACGTGCACCACCCGGACATAAGCTGAAGCGGGCGAAAAGTCAACCGGTCGGTTCAGAGGCCGGTTCACAATGCCCCAACTCTCTGAAATTTGATGCTGAATGCCAATCGATCGGGTGACCTTCACCCGATCGGTTCACCTGTAGCCAATTCTCCGAAGCCAAGACACGGAGAGCTCAACCGACCGGTTCTGTCACGCCCCGCTTCCCTAAAATGGAAGGCGAGACGTGAGGAGGTCCGCTCAGACGTGGAGCTGTGAAGCTGCAGTCTGATAAGCGTATAAGATATCAAATTTAAAACTGCAGGTCCTTGCAACGCGAACGAAACAAAAATAATAATAATGAAATGAGACAAAAGAGACATCTCAGAATATCCATAAAATAAGTTTCAACATCACAGAAAAGCCACCAGGCTAAAAGAAGAATCGAAAAGGGAAATACAAGAGACTGAAAAGAGGCCTAAGGCATGGCCAACATAATACATAACATCAACAAGAAAAGAGGTGCTACGCACCGACAGCCTAACAACGACTAAGCAGAAAACAACAACAGCTAGAAGGAGCTCTAGGACTGGTCTCCTATATCCTCGAACTCAACACCTGTAACCTGCTCGTCCTCAACGACCAACTCTGGCTCACAATCTAACATGTGACACCCAAAAGAGAAAAGGGGCACATGTCAGCAAGTCGAAAGACTTGTGCAAGGAAACGGGAATAAAGGTAAACTAGCAACCTAGCAGTTAAAACATGGTGCATGGCAAGTAAAGTAAGGTGGTAGCAAGTAAAGTAAAGGAGAGTACAAGTGGCAAGTGGTTGCTGTGACAAGTAGTGGCAAGTAACAAGTACAAGTACAAGGGATCACTCAACGAGTGCCCTATGCCCTCAGGCTGTGTTCAAGTGTCAAGTACAAGGGATCACTCAACGAGTGCCCTATGCCCTCAGGCTGTGTTCAAGTGTCAAGTACAAGGGATCACTCAACGAGTGCCCTATGCCCTCAGGCTGTGATGCGCTCGTCTTCTGGAACACGAGCCAGAAAGTGTATTTAACAAGTATGGCGTAGGGGGTGCACCTAGCCGGAACAAGTAGCACTAGTATGTAGCGATGCTACGCAATCACGATGAGTATTCAAGCATGCAATGACATGAGCAGATAATTCGCGTACCGTTAATTAAATTAAACGTGACAGGCAAAATGCAATGACATGAACATATTCGCGTACCGTTAATTAAATTAAACGTGACAGTTAAAATGCAATAGCGGTTAAGGATGCATGGATGACATGAACAGTTAATACGCGTACCGTTAAGGAAAGTAAACGTGACATACAAGCATGATGAAAGTGACGGACCAAGCTTCGTTGTCAAGCTAGGTCAATGGCGTCTAGACGGCTATCCTTTCACCGTCTAGTCTCTTTTACGCTAAAGCAAGGTAAGTGGCCTAAAACATGGCCTAAATCAAGAGATGCAAGTTTCACTTGCCTGATATACATGCTGGTATCGCAATCTCAAAGTCCAACCACATATCATAACGTCCAGAGCTCCCACGCTCAGTCCAACACCAGCCTGCAGTCCCGTATTATTATCTTGGATTAGTGGGTTACAAAGCAGTAGAAACACAGTTTTTATCTTGATTAGCATGCAAAATTGGTGGGGGTTCCTACGGTTCAGAATTATACCCTCACACGACGCGAGAGCTATACTGACGTCGGGTAGTGACGTCAGGGGTTGGATCCCAGTATCGTATACGGTAACGGCGTCGCAAAGAAAACGTATTATATCTGAGACATGGGTATCAATATTAAGCTATCAGCGGAAAATAACACCAACCAATAATCATATAGCCCAACTTATACTCTATACTATTATACTGCGTGTATGTACCGCTAGCTTGCACATAATACAACCGTACTTGAACGTATAGACTAAGGCACTTATTGTAACGGCATACATATATTATCAAACTTAACCCTTTAATACCCAGGTATTGGATGATAGCACTAAGATAATATACCCTCCCAGTTGGATGGGATGTAACATTATTAGACATGTACGGTTCCTCCAAAAGATGTGGGGTTACAAATCAGCATTTAATATAGTTAACATTTATGTTGTTGGTTAAACAATTATTTCAATAACCATCAGCAGAGCAAGAGGCAACATAAACCATATAATGTTTCTAACCCTAACTTATAGACTAAAAATCAGGTTCTATCATATCTAATGAAATCATTATTAACAGTTTATAACGAACTCACATCAGCAACCCATTTACCAAGCAGCAAGCTAATCGAGAAAACCAAAGCATCGCTTACCTACGCTCATGCTGGTAGGGGACGACGTGAGGCGCGGCTAACGGTGTCGGGGGTCGGAACGGGCGGCGCAAGGAGACTGCCGTGCAATACCGCACGCGAAGGAAGGTCGCTGCTGCGGAAGGCAGCGGTCTAGTGGCGTTTTCCGACGGGGTCACCGGAGAGGGGCCGCGACAGTGCCTCGCGACGCCGCTGCAGTCGACGGTGCGGGATCCTGGCGGCGCTACAGGCGGCGGCCACCGGAGCATGGTCGGAGAGCGGTTCAATGGCGTGAGGAGGTCGCTGGGACGACTACGTGGCGACGGCGAGTTGCTGCTGTCGAAACTTACGCACGCTGCGAGCTCTCCGACAAACGGGGCGATCTACGGCGATGGAACGGGAGCCCACGGCGGCACGGGGTCGGAGAAGGTCAGGGGAACGCGGGGGACGCCGGCGGCGGGCTAGGGTCAGAGATCGCAGGGAGAAGTCAGGGGGTTGTGGGCTTTGGATCGGAGAGCGGAAGATGGAGGGCTGGCGGCGCTTGGAGAAGATGTCGCGTGGTGACGGCGCCTGGGAGATGATAACGTGCGAAGGAAATTAGCCCTAGGGCTTACGGCTTCTCATAGGCTGGGAAGTGAGCCTCACGGGTGATGGGTCTTAAACATTAGTTTGTTTTTTTAAGAGGGGGGTAGGCCCACTTAAGGTAGGGTTGGGCTGAACGTACATGGGCTAAGGCTACAGATGATATAGGTTAGCCATAGGGCATATGGCTAAGGGTTATCTCAAAAGATTAGAGAATTGTTTTTAATGTCATTTAGAGAAATCCACCCCCTCTCATGCGTGGGGATGTGGCCAAGGCAAAAAGAGGCTGGGTCAACTAAGTATTAGTATGTTCTAATATCATTAAATTACTAGGGAATACGTGTCACAAGAATACTTAGGGTTATACAACTAATAGGTTGGCAAAAAGGCGAAAGTAGATCAAACAAAGTCCAAAAATTGTGAAATAAATACTGGGGTGACCGGGGTGACGAGAGAAAGGAGACGGAGAAGACGAATCACAATTTCGACGTCGAGAAACGAAATTAAAAATAAAAAGGTCCCGCTACAAAAGTGAAAATCGCGACGTCTCATCAAATAAGATCAAATCGTGGGAAAACGGCTCGAGGACTGTCGTTCCAATTTAGTGCCACTATTTAATACTCTCAGAGACGTTCACAACGGCATATCACGACAAAGTATTCACAAACAACCAAAGTCTAAAATAAACACGTGCACGGTCAAGAGCACGTGCACGAACAACGTACAATGAAAAGTGGTCGTTACATCCTCCACACCTTAAAATAAAGTCCGTCCTCGGACTTTCTAACACATCTAGTCATCCTAGTAACTACCCCAATCAATATCACATCATCATTCAACCACGTATAGTCATTTCAAACGCTTATACATATGCACTAGGTAGTCAATCATTTATTCTACAATCATGTATTTATTCACGCACATTATACTCATATACCTATCATAGCCAGACAATTTCATACACGTATTTCAATCATTCATATAGTCACAACATCCTTATAGAAGTATTAAATACTTATCACCTACCATGGTGCATATACTCACAACAACCAAATAGTTCACGCCACATTTAGATAACTACCTATGAATCAAATAATAAGGATACACTACTCCCTATATCTCCTAGTGCACATCCAATACCAAACAACCAATATGTGTAATCACACCATACCATTATTAAAACAAGTTCACTACATCTAATATACATTCACCATCATTATAATTTCACAATTTATAGTCATTCAAATGCATGCACACATTTCACCGTATTATCACTTCATATATATAGTCATATAGCTATAATCACGACACACCACACATACCATAGTCACCAATTCCTATAACTATCATATACTTACCCGTGCATGGTGCACATCCATGCACGCTAATGTAACATTCATATATACCACTATATACTCAGCACATATACACACTTAGCTTTAGCTAGCACACATATATTCACGCAACCAAGTCCTTAGTGAATAACTATACTACAAGACTAACTCATATAACTATATATTGGTATAGCCACCCACAATCGTGTGCGTAACACAACCAGGCACAAACAATCCAAACATTATACATACATCATCCATCACTATACACCAACCACATACAATACACCAATGTACATAGAGTATACCCACTCAAGCTTGAGTGAGACTCAAATCATAGCAGAGTATTCTATATCCCTAACACAACATCCATACATATATCAATACCAACACACATACAACTTCATAAGCACCATGAAATTAAATACACTATGACGACATATCCAATTACACTAATGGGGCCCACCAAACTATATTAAGGTTGATACGGCAACGACAAGCTCTATTGGCTAGACAAAAGGAAAGAAACCGAAACCAAAAGTGTAACGAATGGAAAGATTCGAAAAGCACGAGTTCATCTAGGACGAAGGTAAGGAGCCAGATTGGTTAGATGAACTAGGGTAAAACTGTGATTGCTTAGGTGGGAAGAGTAAGAGGTAAGGATACCCTTATGAAATAGAGAAAAATAGTATGTAAAAGTTTTAAGTTAAAATACGAAAATTTTGAAAACTGTTGACTTCAAAAGTTGATGCCCCTTTTCGTATAAAAATATTTAGAGGTCGATAAAACAAATTGTTCGAAATAAGCTTGAGTCGAATGTACATGATAGGAGAAAACGGCTTATTGGTTTATATAAAATCATTATAAAGGAAGTAAATCATTTACACGAATATTAAGGTCGTAGTTTAGGAAAATATTACACGGTAGTAATTTAATAACGTTTGCAAAGTTTGAAATGAAATTAAATTAACTAAAGAATTTTAAACTCAGGTTAAACGCTTTCAAAATCCTTAAGCCAGGGAAAATTTAAAGTAATCAATATTGAAAATACTTTTAGAGGAATCAGGATTTGCCAAAAAGAGACTGTTTTACACAAAGCTCTTAACATACGAGCACCACGAGCCTGGTGCTGATATATAAAAATAATTGAAATTCCATTTAGGTTAGAAATTATTCTAAAGGCATGTATAGTGAACGGAAAGATAACAATAGCTTATTAGTAGTATTATCAAAATTTGTAGTGAAACTTTAAAATCAAATTTATGGAAGGTCTAGATTAGGAAATGGTTTTGAAAAGTAATTTTACGGAAATTGGAACTAGGAAAAACGTTGAGCTTAAAAACGACTTGCTGAAATCATATGCGACTTGAAAAGTATATTAAAGGAAGCGCGACGAGTCATTTGAACCGCATAAATAAGAAAGGAAAATTATAAATCGGATTGGGAAAAATAGAAATACGGCTCAGAATACAATTAATATGTGAAAAGGAACAAGATATTTAAATAGGTATGAAAAGTATAGGCTGGAAAAACATTATAAAACAGTAATCAAAATCTCGTCAAACCTTTCGAAATTTCAAAATGAATTTAAGTCAACGGAAAAGCATGAAGTCCAAATATATATATTAAAAGTTTTCGAATGAGTTTAAACCTTGCGAATAAGGGAATCGAAAATACTTCCAAAGATTCAGCATTTGCGATAAAGAGATTTTAAAGTATGTATGATAAATGGTTAGGATAAATCTCATAGTTTAGAAAAATGGTATATCGAATTTTCCAAAATAATAGAGTTAAAAAAATCAAATGCGAAAGATACAGGTTAGAAAATAGTTACAAGATAGAAATTTAAAATTACGACCACATAGACTTCAAAACCTAAGAATGACTTTTAACTCAACTGGAAGTAAAGGAAATATACAAGAAGTGGGTTTAAACGAAATTTAAATTGAGTGAAAACTTTTAATAAGGAAAATTTCGAAAATGACTTTGAAAGAATCAGGTTTGCAACGGAGAGGATTTGAAAGATCAACGATAATCGTAATGAGGTGGTCATGTGAATCGAGAGCAAGGTATGTGGTTGTGTGAAGAATACACCTAAATTATGATTCAAGAAACTACGATGAAAATCTACGATCAGTAACACCGAAGTGTAGTGATCAGAAAAGATTGAATCGGAGGGTTCTAATTATCGGGTTGACTAGAGGTCGAGAGAAACTTAACACTAAAGCTTTCTAATGAGTTAGAATATATTAGAGACCTCAGAGAAGGGTCCTAAGAGAATCAAGATCATGTTCTATTGGGCCCGAAATTGATGAACCCAAACGAGCGACTAAGGGGAAATTCTAGAAGTCTATCTTAGTCAGAGCCAGACAGGAACTACTAAGATAACTCCTAAGACAATTATATCAATATCTAGCAATGAGTCTAGCTAACAATCAGGGTCCTCTAACTAGCAAGTATAGACGTCTAACTAAGTCTTCCTATCATCTAGTGACAAGGAAAACGATTAGAACTAGACTCAAGACTTGTGACTTGGATGTTTTAATTTATTTAATGGACATTTTGTTATTATTATTTTTGTTCCGGTTATTCACAGTTGCAAAAGGACCTGCATGGGCCACCAATAAAACCTGTCATGCCCCGCTTCCCTAAAATGGAAGGCGAGACGTGAGGAGGTCCGCTCAGACGTGGAGCTGTGAAGCTGCAGTCTGATAAGCGTATAAGATATCAAATTTAAAACTGCAGGTCCTTGCAACGCGAACGAAACAAAAATAATAATAATGAAATGAGACAAAAGAGACATCTCAGAATATCCATAAAATAAGTTTCAACATCACAGAAAAGCCACCAGGCTAAAAGAAGAATCGAAAAGGGAAGTACAAGAGACTGAAAAGAGGCCTAAGGCATGGCCAACATAATACATAACATCAACAAGAAAAGAGGTGCTACGCACCGACAGCCTAACAACGACTAAGCAGAAAACAACAACAGCTAGAAGGAGCTCTAGGACTGGCCTCCTATATCCTCGAACTCAACACCTGTAACCTGCTCGTCCTCAACGACCAACTCTGGCTCACAATCTAACATGTGACACCCAAAAGAGAAAAGGGGCACATGTCAGCAAGTCGAAAGACTTGTGCAAGGAAACGGGAATAAAGGTAAACTAGCAACCTAGCAGTTAAAACATGGTGCATGGCAAGTAAAGTAAGGTGGTAGCAAGTAAAGTAAAGGAGAGTACAAGTGGCAAGTGGTTGCTGTGACAAGTAGTGGCAAGTAACAAGTACAAGTACAAGGGATCACTCAACGAGTGCCCTATGCCCTCAGGCTGTGTTCAAGTGTCAAGTACAAGGGATCACTCAACGAGTGCCCTATGCCCTCAGGCTGTGTTCAAGTGTCAAGTACAAGGGATCACTCAACGAGTGCCCTATGCCCTCAGGTTGTGATGCGCTCGTCTTCTGGAACACGAGCCAGAAAGTGTATTTAACAAGTATGGCGTAGGGGTGCACCTAGCCGGAACAAGTAGCACTAGTATGTAGCGATGCTACGCAATCACGATGAGTATTCAAGCATGCAATGACATGAGCAGATAATTCGCGTACCGTTAATTAAATTAAACGTGACAGGCAAAATGCAATGACATGAACATATTCGCGTACCGTTAATTAAATTAAACGTGACAGTTAAAATGCAATAGCGGTTAAGGATGCATGGATGACATGAACAGTTAATACGCGTACCGTTAAGGAAAGTAAACGTGACATACAAGCATGATGAAAGTGACGGACCAAGCTTCGTTGTCAAGCTAGGTCAATGGCGTCTAGACGGCTATCCTTTCACCGTCTAGTCTCTTTTACGCTAAAGCAAGGTAAGTGGCCTAAAACATGGCCTAAATCAAGAGATGCAAGTTTCACTTGCCTGATATACATGCTGGTATCGCAATTTCAAAGTCCAACCACATATCATAACGTCCAGAGCTCCCACGCTCAGTCCAACACCAGCCTACAGTCCCGTATTATTATCTTGGATTAGTGGGTTACAAAGCAGTAGAAACACAGTTTTTATCTTGATTAGCATGCAAAATTGGTGGGGGTTCCTACGGTTCAGAATTATACCCTCACACGACGCGAGAGCTACACTGACGTCGGGTAGCGACGTCAGGGGTTGGATCCCAGTATCGTATACGGTAACGGCGTTGCAAAGAAAACGTATTATATCTGAGACATGGGTATCAATATTAAGCTATCAGCGGAAAATAGCACCAACCAATAATCATATAGCCCAACTTATACTCTATACTATTATACTGCGTGTATGTACCGCTAGCTTGCACATAATACAACCGTACTTGAACGTATAGACTAAGGCACTTATTGTAACGGCATACATGTATTATCAAACTTAACCCCTTAATACCCAGGTATTGGATGATAGCACTAAGATAATATACCCTCCCAGTTGGATGGGATGTAACATTATTAGACATGTACGGTTCCTCCAAAAGATGTGGGGTTACAAATCAGCATTTAATATAGTTAACATTTATGCTGTTGGTTAAACAATTATTTCAATAACCATCAGCAGAGCAAGAGGCAACATAAACCATATAATGTTTCTAACCCTAACTTATAGACTAAAAATCAGGTTCTATCATATCTAATGAAATCATTATTAACAGTTTATAACGAACTCACATCAGCAACCCATTTACCAAGCAGCAAGCTAATCGAGAAAACCAAAGCATCGCTTACCTACGCTCATGCTGGTAGGGGACGACGTGAGGCGCGGCTAACGGTGTCGGGGGTCAGAACGGGCGGCGCAAGGAGACTGCCGTGCAACACCGCACGCGAAGGAAGGTCACTGCTGCGGAAGGCAGCGGTCTAGTGGCGTTTTCCGACGGGGTCACCGGAGAGGGGCCGCGACAGTGCCTCGCGACGCCGCTGCAGTCGACGGTGCGGGATCCTGTCGGCACTACAGGCGGCGGCCACCGGAGCATGGTCGGAGAGCGGTTCAATGGCGTGAGGAGGTCGCTGGGACGACTACGTGGCGACGGCGAGTTGCTGCTGTCGAAACTTACGCACGCTGCGAGCTCTCCGACAAACGGGGCGATCTCCGGCGATGGAACGGGAGCCCACGACGGCACGGGGTCGGAGAAGGTCGGGGGAACGCGGGGGACGCCGGCGGCGGGCTAGGGTCGGAGATCGCAGGGAGAAGTCGGGGGGTTGTGGGCTTTGGATCGGAGAGCGGAAGATGGAGGGCTGGCGGCGCTTGGAGAAGATGTCGCGTGGTGACGGCGCCTGGGAGATGATAACGTGCGAAGGAAATTAGCCCTAGGGCTTACGGCTTCTCATAGGCTGGGAAGTGAGCCTCACGGGTGATGGGTCTTAAACATTAGTTTGTTTTTTTAAGAGGGGGGTAGGCCCACTTAAGGTAGGGTTGGGCTGAACGTACATGGGCTAAGGCTATAGATGATATAGGTTAGCCATAGGGCATATGGCTAAGGGTTATCTCAAAAGATTAGAGAATTGTTTTTAATGTCATTTAGAGAAATCCACCCCCTCTCATGCGTGGGGATGTGGCCAAGGCAAAAAGAGGCTGGGTCAACTAAGTATTAGTATGTTCTAATATCATTAAATTACTAGGGAATACGTGTCACAAGAATACTTAGGGTTATACAACTAATAGGTTGGCAAAAAGGCGAAAGTAGATCAAACAAAGTCCAAAAATTGTGAAATAAATACTGGGGTGACCGGGGTGACGAGAGAAATGAGACGGAGAAGACGGATCACAATTTCGACGTCGAGAAACGAAATTAAAAATAAAAAGGTCCCGCTACAAAAGTGAAAATCGCGACGTCTCATCAAATAAGATCAAATCGTGGGAAAACGGCTCGAGGACTGTCGTTCCAATTTAGTGCCACTATTTAATACTCTCAGAGACGTTCACAACGGCATATCACGACAAAGTATTCACAAACAACCAAAGTCTAAAATAAACACGTGCACGGTCAAGAGCACGTGCACGAACAACGTACAACGAAAAGTGGTCGTTACAGGTTCACCAGACGGCACGAAGATCCAACTGATCAGCTTCAACCCTCAACCGACGTGCCACATGACCGGGTGAAGTCCCGTGCTGAACTGACGAAGAAACGAAGCAGGACACCCGATCGGTTGACTTTTCAACCGATCGGGTGATATCGTATTCTATATATAGGACCCCTAGGTTTTCCAGAAACGAGTTGTTGTTATTTTTTGTTGTTTTCTCTCTCTCTTGACGGCTGTAATTTTTCAGATATTTGTAAGTTTTCCGATCTTTGTTAAACTTTAATATAGTGTTATTAGCATTGCTCTTACTGCTTTTCAATCGCTTGATCATGTTTCTAACGGTCGATTTCGATTTAGATTGCTTTTTACTAAATATGTGTGAGCAGTTCCCAAATCTGGGATTTTGGTGGAAACCCGTTCGTGGGCTCTCCCCGATGCATCCATAGGACTAGGAAATCGATAGGGATTAGGGATCTACCGGTTACGCGGGGTGTTTTATTGTCATCGGCGGGAAAATGACCACCTTTGACCGTTGGGCCAAGGGGGAATAAACTTGGCGGTTGACTCCCTAGCCATAACTCACGCCCTTAGCATAGACATCGAATCCTAGAGCACGGGAGCGACAGGATGAGACGTTGGGAGTTATCGTTGTGAGCTTAGTGCTCCCGGAGTCGGTCAGTGTTAATGGACATGGGAATGCCCACTGACCGAACCCGGGAAGTCCGGCGTATCATCCTGGGCACCGACCGGAATATCGGGCCCATGGGATGCTGGTACCACTCTTAGAGATAACGTCTCACCATTAGACCCTAATTCCGATCGCTATCCTACCCATAGGCCGTATCGACGAGAATCGCACGATATAGTGGAAACCGAAGTCCCGGGTTTTCCCTTTATATTGTTTATCCCTCGCATTCAATTTTCTGTGACAACCCATCATCCGATTCGGGCTAGCTCGCCCATGGGGTGGATCCGATCCTTCTTGACACAAGCACAACCACGCCTTCCTGAGTTCGACCCCCAAGCCACACTACGACACCGTGCGCTTGCGGTTACAAATATTTAAATCTCATGCCCCCAATTATATATTGCACACATCTGACGCACACGAACCAGGGGGATGTCAAGCTTTATGGCGTCGTTGTCGGGGAGGCAACGTGGTTGTTATTTTAGGATTTCATGAACCCTTGATTCTAGCTCACATCCCTATCTCACGATAATTTTCGCACTCTACACTTTTTGATTTCACTTGTACATATTGTAAATAGTAGTTGTATAGAACTGATTGACTGAGTCGCCGTGCTGCTATCGCTACATTCGCCTCCCGTTTATGCAGCCCGTGCTTTTGACGTGTTTGCTATCTGTGCAGTTCTCTCTCTCTCCTTTCTTATAGGTTTTCTGCCCCATGACGAGGATGTTGTATGCCGTTTCGGGAGATATCTGGGATCATTCGCACCACATCCGCTGCTTGGCACAAACCTTGGCAGAATCCCTAAATGCTTCGAGTATTCTAACGCTTCTGTCTAACGTTGTGGAAAATCAGAGATGGTATCTTGATATGCAGCAGGATCCAGTCACGACAACTCTCCTTCCTCCTGATGATGTGGCGTGTATCGACATGCCCGGTTCCAGATTCGGGGGAGAAGAATTGTTCACGGAGCCCGTTCAGGAGAACCACCAGGCAAAGTCTGTCGGTTGCATTGGACAGGGGCCGATCTATTCCTTACAGACTTTTATCGAGCATCCCGGATCTTGGGACAATGAGGAAGCTGGGAGCAGTGGTGGGGAATCATCGACCATTGAAACCTGTTTCACGTAGAAGATTTCTTCCCCGAGAATTACTATGAGCTTGAGAAAGGCCCGGCGCCTTCCCCGGTTGCCCCCGCGATACCTTGCGAGGGTTTGCCGCGTGGAACCACGGTTGGGAGTGAAGTTCCGAACACTGGCTTTCGAGAGATCCACGAAGAAGTCCTTTCACTAGAGGATGCTCAGCTTGAGAAGTATGCGTCGGGACCTCATGAAGTTGAGATGAAAGAGTTACCCCCGGGACTAAAGTATGAATATTTGGGGACGGGCTCGACCCTGCTGGTCATAGTGAACTCCTCACTGCCTGAAGACTAGATGACCAAACTTCTTGGCATTTTAAAAAGGTTTAAGGGTGTTTTCGGATATGCAATTGAAGATTTAAGAGGGGTTAGCTTAGGCCTCTGCTCACACAGGATATTGCTTGAGGATGAGCAAGCCTCCTCGATTGAGCCGCAGCGGAGGCTAAATCCCATAATGATGGAGGTGGTGAAAAAGGAGATTGTTAGGCTTCTACATGCCGGTATCATATACCCTATCTCCGATAGTCATTGGGTTAGCCCGGTGCACGTCGTACCCAAGAAAGGAGGAATGACGGTGGTTCGCAACGAGAAGAACGAGCTAATACCTACGAGGACCGTCACAGGATACCGGATGCGCATTGACTATAGAAAGCTGAACAAAGCCACGAGGAAGGACCACTACCCTCTCCCTTTCATTGATCAGATGCTCGAGAGGCTGGTGAAGCACAACTACTTCTGTTTCATGGACGGGTACTCCGGATTCCTTCAAATCCCTATTCATAACGATGACCATGAGAAGACGACTTTCACTTGCCCATTTGGGACATATGCCTATAGAAGAATGCCGTTCGGACTTTGTAACGCCCCGGTTACATTCCAAAGACTCATGTCCGCTATCTTCTCCGACTACTCCCAGGATATCATGGAGGTTTTCATGGACAATTTTTCCGTCTATGGAACTGAGTTTGACTCATGCCTCAGTAATCTAACTAAAGTCCTGGAGAGATGTCAAGAAAAGGGACTAGTCTTCAACTGGGAGAAATGCCACTTCATGGTCCAAGAAGGAGTTGTGCTGGGACACGTCATCTCTTCGAGGGGAATCGAGGTTGATAAGGCAAAGGTTGAGGTGATTGAAAAGCTTCCGCCACCGCTCAATCTTCGAGGAGTCTGTGGGTTTTTAGGGCATGCAGGATTTTATCACCGCTTCATAAAAGACTTCTCGGAGATTTCCAGGCCGCTGACCCAACTCCTCGTGAAGGACGTGCCTTTCGTCTTCGACGGGGATTGTATGGAAGCCTTCCGCACCCTGAAGCAAGCTTTAATTTCCGTGCCCATAATACAGCCACCGGACTGGAATCTACCCTTCGAGCTAATGTGCAATGCTAGTGATTATGCCGTTGGTGCCGTCTTGGGGCAGAGGAAGGATAAAAATCTGCATGTCATATATTATACGAGCAAGACCCTTGACGCCGCCCAAAGAAATTATACTACCACGGAAAAAGAATTGCTATCGGTCATCTATGCCATGGATAAGTTCCAACAATATCTCATTGGTGCTAAGGTGATCGTGTACACAGATCACGCGGCTCTCAAATACCTATTAAGCAAGAAGGAGGCTAAGCAGCGGCTCATTAGATGGATTCTCCTCCTCCAGGAATTCGACCTGGAAATCAGAGACAAGAAGGGGGCGGAGAATGTAGTTGCTGATCACCTGTCCAGAATGTCTACCCTCGATTTGAACGCTACTCCGGTCGATGATTCGCTCCCTGTCAAGCATCTTTTCTCCGTCTCTTCCGCCTAGACCCCTTGGTACGCCGACATCGCAAATTATCTGGCTTGTGCCATCGTCCTCCACAATGTGAGATACCAGCAGAAGAAGAAATTCTTCCATGAGGTCCGCAAATTTTATTGGGACGACCCCCATTTGTACAAAACCTGTAATGATGGGGTGATACGAAGATGCATCCCTGAAACTGAAACGACCTCTATAATTTCCCATTGCCATGGTCAACTATGTGGAGGGCATGCGAGCACCTATAAGACGACTGTGAAAATTCTCCAAAGCGGATTCTACTGGCCAACCCTCTTCAAAGACACCCATGCTTATGTCCAAGTATGCGACAAATGCCAAAGGATGGGGAATATCTCCAAGCGGAACGAGATGCCTCAACACTACATCCTAGAGGTAGAGATCTTCGATGTGTGGGGAGTGGACTTCATGGGACCATTCCCTTCCTCTTCTGGGAACCAGTATATCTTGGTAGCCGTGGACTACGTATCGAAGTGGGTTGAAGCGATAGCCAGTCCAACCAATGATTCCAGAGTGGTCGCCAAGTTCTTTAAAAACAACATCTTCCCGCGGTTCGGTGTACCTCGAGTCCTGATCAGTGACGGAGGGAGCCACTTTATAGAGAAGAAATTCAAGTCTTTCTTGAAAAAGTACGGGGTACAACACCGGGTGGGGCGTGCCTACCACCCGCAGACTAGCGGCCAGGCGGAAATTTCTAACCGGGAAATCAAGAGCATACTAGAAAAGACGGTGGCCAACTCTAGGAAGGATTGGTCATCAAAACTTCCTGACGCGCTTTGGGCTTACAGGACGGCATTTAAAACTCCGATCGGCACAACCCCCTTACCGGCTTGTCTACGGGAAGGCATGCCATCTGCCCATGGAATTGGAACATAAGGCATTTTGGGCAATCAAGAACCTAAACTTCGACGCCAAGGAGGTTGGAGGGCACCGGCAGTTACAACTTAACGAGCTCGACGAGATCCGGCTCAATGCTTATGAAAATGCCCGGATCTACAAGGAGAAGCTGAAGCGGTGGCATGATAAGCGCATCCTGAAGAGGGAATTCAAGGAAGGAGACTTAGTTCTCCTATTCAACTCAAAGCTGAAGCTCTTTCCTGAAAAGCTCAAGTCAAGGTAGTCGGGACCTTTCCGCGTCACCAAGGTCTTCCTGCATGGGGCTATTGAGATAATGGGAAGAGATGAGCCATTCAAAGTCAATGGACAACGCCTTAAACACTATGCGGTAAGAGAACCAGCATTCTCTCCGGTCATATTCTCAGCGACCGACGACTCTTCCTTAAACCCTCGAGACCCTAATTGACCACCATATGAGGCGTCGAGCAAACGACGTTAAACAAAAGCGCTTCATGGGAGACAACCCATGTTCTAAACTCTCACCCTTGTTTTTAGGCTCATTTTTAACTTGATTATTTCTATTTTTATAATTAGATTCAGCCGTGAGATCATCCGTCGAGAAACTTAGGCCATTCGTGAATTTCTGCAGGAAACAAGCCCTCACCCGATCGGGTGACTACTCAACCGATCGGGTGAGACGTATCAGACGATGGTCGTATCTGCTCTCCTTGCGAACCGATCGGGTGAAGCATCGCATGACCGGGTGGCAGACCGTGCGAGAAGGGTTGAACTCTCGGGAAATTTAGGGGCTATACCAACCGATCGGTTGAGTGAAGTTGTCGTCGTGTGATCGACCGGGTGAAAAGTTACAGACTTGCGGGAAGAATTGAGAAGCGGTCAACCGATCGGGTGAAAACTCACCTGACCAGTTCACCTGTAGCTGTTGGCCGACGGGAAATTTTCGAGACTTATCCACCCGATCGGGTGAATCCTCACCCGATCGGTTCGTTTTCGCCACTATAAATATCCCTGTCGCACGACTTCGTCCACCCGACCCCCAAACTTCCCTTCGCACGATCTCTCTCCCTCCAACTGCCGAATAGACCTCCTCCATCCACCCCACTGCCCCTAGATCTTCATCCCCACTCATTCTCATACTCCCCCACCCTCGCCACCTCGCCATCAACAACATTCTCTAATCAAACATCCAAACCCTAACCCTAACCCCCAAATTTTCGAAAATTTCGAATCTTGTCGGATCAATGAGCGGCGGCTTCCCAAATTTCTTCCTTACATTGCGTGGGGTCTTTCGGGTGCTTGATCTTACAACGTTGATGGGTAACCTCTTTCCACTCTTCACATTTATTTCATTTTATGTAATGTCTTGAATTTGTGTTTACACACTTTATCGGCTTCTTCATCTTCATAGACACCATATCCCGCTCCATCATCTTTCCCCTCACCGTCCCCATGTCCGGGAAGGGAATGGAAATAGCCTCGTCGTCATGCAGACATCCCCTTTACGGTCCCTTTTCACCCTCTTTCCTCGACATAAACCCTTCGTCCGAAGAGCAATCCGATCGCTTGCAAGCCCTCCTTCATCGCCCGATGCGACCTACTCTTTTCACCGACTTCCCCACCCTACAATCTCTTGGATTATTTAGGGGCGTCTGTGCACTTTTTCGCTTCATAGGTTGTGATTATCTTCTGCGGACCCACGCCAATACACACAGGAATCTCACACTTGAGTTCCTCAGTTCTCTTGAAGCATCCGATCATGGTTTCACTTTTCGAGCCTTCAATTGTGATTTTTCCATGAGCTTCAACACGCTTAATGACTTCTATACTTTCCTCACCCCGATCGCCATATTGAATGCTCAACTCTTGACCGATCTGACACCTTTTCTCGCTTTCGGGCCGATGGCACTTGGCAAAGATTCACCCGATATACCACCTTTCCAGCGGTATCCCTCGCCTCCTACATCATACACCCATGCTACCGTTTCACCCATTGCTTCCTTGCCAACACCATTTTTGCTCGCGTTGATGTATCCCCGGTGTCTAGGGATGAGTTGCTCTTTCTCTATGACATGTCCTATGACCGGATTCATGGCAATATCCCTTTACCCTTAAACATCGCTCATTGGATCATCCACGAGATCCTATCCGTTAGCCGCGCAGCTTCCGGCTCTATCTGCTGTGGGGGGATTGTCACTCTTATTGTCAGTTGTGTGTTGAGGATGCCGCCCGACCTCCCTATTGTCCCAGGACGTAGCCGTATCGATTGCGACTACTTGATCTCTATCGGTATGCTTACTCCTTTTGGGGAGGATCGTGCAGCCTACCTCTATAGTCCTGCTTGTACTCCTTTTTCCATCCTCCCACCCTCATCTCCGGAGCGCTTCCCCTTACGACTTACACACCTACCCTGGGAGTTCTACCCAGATCCTTGGTACACTTCACTTGTTCACTTCCCAGCCTTGTATCCTCCCGATTGGCACCCGTGTGTCGGTCCACCCCGTCCCACCATCATTCACCACGATCCACCGATATATCCCGATCCTCCGATAATCCTGCATGTTGCTCCTCCTTCTCCTATTCGCACACCCTCTCCTTCGTCCTCGGAAGATTCCTTCTACCAGTATTCACCACCCTCTTCGCCGTCTCCTTACCATTCTACAGTAAGTGACTCCGATTGACCTCCCCCTTGCATATCTCTGCTTATTCACGTTCACATCATATCGCTAGCACTGTCACGTCTAGCTTGGGGGAAGTCAAATTTTTTGGGTTTGCTGTCGTGTTTCGTTTTTCTTTGTGTGCTTGTTTATTTTTCGTGTCATGTGATTTCCTTTTTTATTTATTTTTATTTTCTGTTTACATGTCGTGTGGTGTGATTTTTATTTGTAATCTTATTTTCAGTTTCGTTTGTGTGATTTTCTTATCTTTCGTGTCTTTTTGTGTCTGTGCGTATCCCCCCCATATTCATTGCCCTCCCGTATTTAATTCTATTGCATTAAGGGCAATGCAAGTTTCAGCTTGGAGGATTCGCACTTTGTGTGTCATTTGTCTCTTTTTCTTCGTTATTTGAGTCGTTTTTCTCCGTGTTTTTCTTTTTCTTTTTCTTTCGTTTCTTCTTCTTATCTCTTCCACCTAGAGATGAACCCTATGATGAATTGCCACAAAATCACACACACCTAGCATGGCATCGATAATCACATTCACTAGCCCTAAGAGATCGAGTCCTCTTGCATTTCATGCATCGTGGGTCCACTTAGCTTTTTGTGAGTCGTGCGTCGTGCCTAGCTGTTTGGTGTGCTTCTACTTTGTGATTGTGTTTTATATACCTGTCCAGGAATGACCCCTAGATTATCATGCTTCGATTCGAATATGCGATATTTGTTTCTCCTGTCTGCTTCTGCATGCTATATATATATCGTATACTTCATTTCGCATGTGTCGGGATTCCACAATTAAGGACTAGGATAACCCATTTAGCCCATGCTCTAATTAGCGAGAATAGTTTCCTTTGCCCAAGTGTTTAGATTCCGATTTCTTTTTTATTTTACTTGGTGCAAATCCCCTCGTCGTGTATCGTTCTCCCACTTGGGAGAGTACACATGTGTATAGCCAAAAACCCAAAAATTCAGAAAAAAGAAGAGAAAAGAAAAGCAAAACCCAAAAAAAAGAAAAGAAAAAAATATGTACAGCCGAAAAGCCAAAAAAATACATATATCCAAAACCCAAATAATATATATGAGTGTGCATATTTTCCTACTTACCGAGAATAAAGAGAAGGCGAGAGTTTGCACCGAGTGTTCTACTCCACATCATCTCAACCCCCATCGTTTTCGAAAACACTTGGCTTAGGAACTTTTTAGCTATTATCTATGCTATAGTGTGGTGATTTCCTTAACCCTAGTTGTGGAGTCCCTGACGCATGATATGTTTCGATTCTCGCTCTATTCTCATGCATGCTTGAGCTATATATTCACCGCTTAATTCAAATCGAATCGATATTTGGGTTATTTCTTGGATTTGTGTATATCGAGCTTTATTGCACATCGTAGATAGTGACATCGACTGCTAGCACACGACCACACTCCCTCGCGCTTCATCGCGTGGGCCCACGGCACTTGTCTGGACTCGTATTCCTTGGTTTAGTGATGTGATTTGGCGTTTGTCTGCTTGGTGTGTCGTTTTTGGTTTTGTTGGCCCTAGCGGGCGATCTAGGATATAGAGTTCTCTTTTTCTCTCTCTCTTTCTATTTTCTCCCTCCGAGCTCCTACTCTCACTCGTCTTCCTCGAGGACGAGGAAGGGTTCAGCTTGGGGGATTTTGACGTGCCTTTATATTTCATATATTCGCGCATGTTTTCTTCCGTGTTTTCCTGCTATTTCCCGCCGTCTTGTATTAGTTTTCTCGTGTTTTCTTGTTTTCTTTCACTTTTCCGTGTTTTTCGTATTTTGCAGGAGTTTACCGGCGTAGGGGACATAAAACGACGATATCATGAGTCCCCGGAGCAACGGGAGGAGTCACGCATGATCCAGGGGGTCAAACGACGAAGATAGCATCTTTCAGCCCCTCACCCGACCGGTTGGTCACTTCCAACCGATCGGGTGATGCACACGTGCACCACCCGGACACAAGCTGAAGCGGGCGGAAAGTCAACCGGTCGGTTCAGAGGCCGGTTCACAATGCCCCAACTCTCTGAAATTTGATGCTGAATGCCAACCGATCGGGTGACCTTCACCCGATCAGTTCACCTGTAGCCAATTCTTCGAAGCCAAGACACGGAGAGCTCAACCGACCGGTTCACCCGACGACACGAAGATCCAACCGATCAGCTTCAACCCTCAACTGACCGTGCCACATGACCGGGTGAAGTCCCGTGCTGAACTGCCGAAGAAACGAAGCAGGTCACCCGATCGGTTGACTTTTCAACCGATCGGGTGATATCGTATTCTATATATAGGACCCCTAGGTTTTCCAGAAACGAGTTGTTATTATTTTTTGCTGTTTTTTCTCTCTCTTGACGGCTGTAATTTTTCAGATATTTGTAAGTTTTCCGATCTTTGTTAAACTTTAATATAGTGTTATTAGCATTGCTCTTACTGCTTTTCAATCGCTTGATCATGTTTCTAACGGTCGATTTCGATTTAGATTGCTTTTTACTAAATATGTGTGAGTAGTTCCCAAATCTGGGATTTTGGTGGAAACCCGTTCGTGGGCTCTCTCCGATGCGTCCATAGGACTAGGAATCGATTGGGATTAGGGATCTACCGGTTACACTGGGTGTTTTATTGTCATCGGCGGGAAAAATACCGCCTTTGACCGTTGGGCCAAGGGGGAATAAACTTGGCAGTTGACTCCCTAGCCATAGCTCACGCCCTTAGCATAGATGTCGAATCCTAGAGTGCGGGAGCGGCAGGATGAGACGTTGGGAGTTATCGTTGCGAGCTTAGTGCTCCCAGAGTCGGTCAGTGTTAATAGACATGGGAATGCCCACTGACCGAACCCGGGAAGTCCGGCGTATCATCCTGGGCACCGACCGGAATATCGGGCCCATGGGACGCGGGTACAACTCTTAGAGGAAACGTCTCACCATTAGACCCTAATTCCGATCTTTATCCTACCCGTAGGCCGTATCGGCGAGAATCAAGTGATAGGGTGGAAACCGAAGTCCGGGGTTTTTCCTTTATATTGTTTATCCCTCGCATTCAATTTTCTGTGACAACCCATCATCCGATTCGGGCTAGCTCGCCCATGGGGTGAATCCGATCCTTCTTGACACAAGCACAACCACGCCTCCCTGAGTTCGACCCCCAAGCCACACTACGACACCGTGCGCTTGCGGTTACAAATATTTAAATCTCACACCCCCAATTATATATTGCACACATCTGACGCGCGCGAACCCGGGGGACGTCAGTCACTCTCTTTGTGGGAGTTAATCTCTTTGTGAGAGTTTGGTATCCGAATGTAGGACTAACCCTATTTCTTTGTGTGAGAGTTAGTAATTCTCTGTGTGCGAGTTATTAATTCTCTGCGTGGGAGTTTGACCCTTGTGTAGGGTTGGTTTGGTTCTTGTGTAGGACAAAATCCTCTGTGGGAGGTATCTCTTTGTGGGATTGTATTCACATCTCTTTTGTGGTAATTATAGTGAATATTTGTGTGACTGGACGTACCCAAGTTTGGGAAACCAGGGTAATTTCTTGTGTTTGCATTTGGATTGATTGGTATGATTAATTCCTCTTACATTTATTATTCCGTATTTACAAGTTAAATTTTAATTGTACAATTTATTGCCATTACTTTATTCACCCTCCTCTAGAGTGCTTCTTGTTAGTTGACAACCCCTAGTTTTGAAGCATAAGAGTGCAATTGGATTGGGGATACCGGATTTAAATATTTATACCGCAAGCGCACGGTGTTGTAGTGTAGTTTGGGGGTCGAACACAGGGAGGCGTGGTTGTGCTTGTTTCTAAGAGGAACCGGTTCACCCTACGGGTGAGCTAGCCCGAACGATCGATGGTTTG